>CM076575.1:247172975-247402871 GCA_034641835.2 Pinus albicaulis | reverse complement strand
TTTGATGATCAAATTTGCTGGGCAAACGATACCCCAAAAACGTCGTTTAGGGCCTCAAAACGGCTCCGGAAGTTCAGGACCCGAAAAACTGCTAAAAATAGTAAGTTATGCCGAAACTGAAAAACTGAAAGAGACAATGGCGGGGGCCCAAGTGGAATAGGCGGGTGGCCACCAATATCCACCTGGATCATTCCTCCCCCCTTAGGAAGCAATGGTCCCCATGGCATTAAGTTCCTCCATGAGATGAGGAAATTTCTGCTGAACTTGGTCCCTGGTGAACCACTTTCCTTGGTGCAGGAGTTGGCCAGCTTTGACAACCCGATACAGTTGGATCCTCTGTTGGCGAGTTTTATTAATTTTCATGTCCATGATACAATCTGTGGTGGCCTGTTCCATGTAGTCTGGGTTTAACTCTGTTGGTGTGAGTTGTTCTGCAATGTCCGAAGTGTCCAGTAGAGGTGGGAAGTAAGGATGAAGGCGATCCACATTGAAGACTGGGTGCAGACCAAGGAATGGTGGAATACTAAGCTCGAAAGCATTGTTCCCTACAGCCTTGGTGATGGTGTACGGCCCGTATCG
The DNA here is from genome assembly GCA_034641835.2 of Pinus albicaulis. Lineage (NCBI taxonomy): Eukaryota > Viridiplantae > Streptophyta > Pinopsida > Pinales > Pinaceae > Pinus > Pinus albicaulis. The sequence continues at coordinate 247,402,292 of CM076575.1, read as the reverse complement.
GAGCGGGAGAAGCTTGCGGTGAGGTCCAGTGAGGCGCTCCTTCTGCAAATGCAGCCATACTTTGTCGCCCACCTGGAAGTTGTGTGGCACCCGGTGTTGATCATGGCGCTGCTTGTACTTCGCATTAGCTCTGTCCAATATATCATGAACCTGTTGGCGGATGTGTTGAATGCACTCGATGAAGCTACTTGCTTTGTCAACTTCAGACTGGACGTGCGCTGAATCCACCTGAGCAGCTGCAAATGGCATGGCTACGTCAATGGGACATAGTGGCTGGAATCCCAAGCCCACCTGAAAGGGGCTATGGCCAATTGAACTGTGGAGAGCCCGGTTATAACTATGTTGTACATAAGGGAGGCTCTCGTCCCATGTGCGTGGATGCTTTGAATTGTGCATGCGCAGAATGTGTACAATCATTCTGTTGACGACCTCTGTCTGGCCATCTGTTTGGGGATGGAAAGCTGTGGACTTGGTGAGCTTTGTGTCCATCATTGACCAGAGGCTGGACCAAAATGTGCTGAGGAACCTGCTATCTCGATCTGATATGATAAACTGTGGGATCCCAAAGTGCACCCATACTCGTTCAAAGAAGAGTTTAGCAGTAGCTTCTGCTGTGATATTCTTCTTACAGGCCGCCATAATGGCCATCTTCGAGAATCTGTCAACGACCACGAAAACACAGTCATTGCCATTCTTAGTAGAGGGCGGGCCCGACATGTAATCCATGGAGATGGATTCCCACGGTCGACTAGGGGTAGGTAGTGGAGTATATAGGCCTTGCTTCTTGATGGTCGGTTTGGCAATGGCACAAGCAGTGCAGGATCTGATGTGCTTCTCGACATCCTTTCGAAAGTTCGGCCAATAGAAATACTTCTGTAGTATTGCTACTGTTTTCTCGACCCCGAAATGCCCAGCGACTCGACTGTAGTGTGCTTCCCATATCATCTTGGCACGCTCGCTTGAAGGAACAAAAAGGTGTCCTAGGTGACATAAAAGTGCATCTTGGAGGTGAAAATTTGGAACTTGCGTGCCCCCAAAGAGTGCCTTGTAAGTGTGGCCGAATTCTGGGTCACTCTCATAGAGAAGCGGCCAATCAGAAGTCTCGTGCCCACAAGAGTTGAGCACGGTGGTGAGCGCCACGATCGGTGGTCGGCTGAGGCAGTGTGCAACATTATTGGTGCTACCCTTCTTGTACTTGATGTTCAAATGAAATTGTTGCAGATATGTGGACCACTTCTGATGGCGATCATTCTGCAACTTCCCTTGTGTCTGTATGAACTGCAGGGGCCGGTGGTCGGTGTGGATGATTGTTTCCTTCCCCAAAATGTAATGCTTCCATTGTCGACATGCTTGCACAATGGAATACATTTCTTTGTCATAGGTGGGATACTTGCGAACTGTCTCAGACAATGTCTCACTGTGATATGCCACTGGATGTCCTTGTTGAGTAAGAACTGCCCCAATAGCATAGTCAGAGGCATCTGTCTCGATCTCAAATGGCTGTTGCAAGTCTGGTAAAGTGAGCACTGGGGCAGAACAGAGGCGATTTTTCAATTCTGTGAACGCCTTCTGTTGAGGTTCCGACCAAAAAAAATTTTCTCTCGCTCCTCCCTTGGTGACTTGACTCAAGGGCCAAGTGATATGAGAGAATCCCAACACGAACCTCCGATAGAAATTAGCAAGACCCAGAAAGCTGCGAAGCTATGTTATAGTGGTTGGGGCTGGCCAATCCCGAATGACTTGGATCTTGGCTGGATCCACATGCACCCCCCTTTCATCAATAATGTATCCCAGATATTGAACCTGGGTCATGCCAAACGTGCACTTCTCCAAATTGGCACACAACTTGTGTTGCCGCGGTGTTTGGAGGACTTGTCGGATGTGATGAAGGTGCTCTTCCCAAGTCTTGCTGAAGATCAGAATGTCATCCAAGTACACCACTACGAATGAGTTGGTGAATGGCCGCAAGATGTCGTCCATCATCCTCATGAAGGTTGAGGGAGCATTCGTCAACCCGAAAGGCATGACCAGCCATTCAAAAAGGCCTTCCTTAGCTTTGAAGGCAGTCTTCCACACATCAGAGGGTTCAATTGGTACTTGGTGATACCCAGACTTCAAGTCGATCTTACTGAAATATTTTGCACCTTGGAGTTGGTCCAGAAGGTCATCAATCCGTGGGATTGGGTACCTATTCCGGACAGTGATCTTGTTCAGCGCCCGATAGTCAATACAGAGTCTCCACGTCCCATCCTTCTTCTGTACCAACACGATCGGACTCCCACAGGGCGATGAACTTGGTCTGATGTGACCTTTCTGCAACAGCTCCTGAATCTGCCTCTTGATTTCATCATTTTCCAGAACAGAGCGTCGATAGATCGGTCCATTGGGTAGTGGCGCACCTGGGGTCAGATCAATCGGGTGCTTGACCTGGCAGTGGAGAGGAACCCCTGTGGGTGAGGTGAAGATGTCCCCGTACTCCTCCACGACCTTATCCATTTGTTGTTGTCGTGCAGAGGGGCCCTGTCTGGAGGTCGTGGCCACAGTCTTCTTCTTGCCCTGGGGGCGGATCATCAGAAAAACGAATTTCCTGGTTTGGGAAATGAGCTTACTACATTGTTTTGCGGTAACCAAAGAGATAGTCGTAGGAGGTGGTACCTCTGGTATCCTGTACAACTTATTTCCCAAAGTAATAATAACAGCACGAGGTCGAGACTCATACACAGCATGACGCTTCCACAAGTATGGTTGTCCTAATAATACATCGGAAACATCAATAGGAGCAACGTCACATAATACCTCATCCGTGAAGGGCTTGATGCTATAGGGAAGGCGACACTGCCGGCTGACGCGGAGATCTCGTCCTTGGTGAAGCCACCCGATGGTGTATGGATGTGGGTGAGCTGTGGTCGGCAAGCCCAACCGCTTCACGGCGTCCGCTGAAATGAGGTTCTTTTGGCTCCCATTGTCGACAATGAACTGTACCGGGGAGCCCTTTACCCACATCTGGGAGTGGAAGAGACATTCCTCCTCCTCTGGATCTTCCGGTTCCTCCTTTTGGATCTTTGTAGTGGCAACAGTGGCATTGGGCTCCGCATCAATAATCTGTTTCCCTTTTTCATTCGCCTTTTCAGGTTCTGATTCGGAGTCAGAGCATGCATCTGACTCAGAAGCCCTCATCTCGGCCACTAGCGACTGCTTGGCCCGACACTCACTTGTGTTGTGAGTGGAGCTCTTATGGAACTCACACCACTTTTCCGTGTCCTTCTTTGGCTTTACGGTGTTGTTCTTTTCTTGTGGCTTTGACGGGTTGTCTTTAGCCGCCATGCTCTGTCCTTTGTTCTGCGGTTTGGAAGCACCTTTTCCTTGCTTTTGATTCACAGATCCAAAGTCTCGCTTCTTCTGTTTGAATTTCTGCTCAATCTTGGCGGCATACCGGTATGCCGTACCAAGCGAGGAGATGTCGAGGAACTCCATTTCCTCCTGAATGTATCTGTGCAGACAGCTGCGATACTTTAGCACCAAATGTTTCTCTGAATCTTTGATACCCAACTTTGTGCGCAGGGTATGGAACAGATTCGTCAGCTCGTGCACATCTTGATCCCTTTGTTTTCGCAGCGTGGTCCATTGTATGTACTTGTCCTCATAGCTCCCCACAGGATAGTACTGTTCCTTGACGGCGTCTCGGAAAGAATTCCAAGTTGGTACGGCCGAGAACAGAGAAGGTTCTGTCTGGTCCTTGTTCTCATAGTAGGTTTCCCACCAGTCCTTAACATGGGGGGTAGCTTTGAGGAGTGCAAAAATAATCTTCTCCCGGTCTGAAAATTCATGAACAGAAAAATATCCTTCTAATAGATTCAACCATCTATCTACGGCATTTGCGTCTATTTGACCCTCAAATATGGGAATGTCGAAATTTACTTGTACCTTAAAAGGAGTCGCAACTCCAGAGTGGCTACTGGATGCAGATGCGTCGTCGGTGGGCAGCTGCTGAAGGATCTAAGCAAAGTTATCCATCATCTCGTTCCTTTGTTTTTCGAGGGCCTCCTCGAGCAATATTTTGATAGGATCTCCTGCTCCCTCATCTTTCTTTTCATCCCCCATGGGCGTCCGTCGAGGTTTGCGAGGCTGATCTTGCAAAGGTTCCACCAGATCAAGCCCTAGCTCCTTATACCCCGACCTCGTTGGGGACATGCAAAGAAGGATCGAGAAAAAGCAGACCGCTCTGATACCACTGATCCGGATTTATGCAGGAACGCAACAGAATAAACACATAACCATAAATACAGAGATGCGGCGGAAATAACACTTCATTTCATTAATATCAAAGAACTGAAATTTGCTTACAGACAATGGAAATAAAACTAGCTAGGGTACTGGTAGCTATCTCTGAGAAGAGATGTGGTGGCTACAGACCTCTGAACTGCTTTACAATGAGGCGCGAGGGCCTATTTATTATTGAGAAACAATGGAGACCCCTAAACATCCCAAAAACCTAACCCTAGGAGATGAAGCGCCAAAACTATGGGCCCCGTTTGGGTAAATTGGTGTTTCAACTTCCCAGGGACGTAACTTTGGCATACTATCTTCGTTTGACGCACATGATACATCATTAGAAAGCTCTATCCAAGGACTATAACTTTCGGGGCGAATTTGATGATCAAATTCGCTGGTAAAATGATACCCAAAAAACGGGCCTCCTCGAGCAATATTTTGATAGGATCTCCTGCTCCCTCATCTTTCTTTTTGTGCCCCATGGGCGTCCGTCGAGGGTTGCGAGGCTAATCTTGCAAAGGTTCCACCAGATCAAGCCCTAGCTCCTTATACCCCGACCTCGTTGGGGACATGCAAAGAAGGATTGAGAAAAAGCAGACCGCTCCAATACCACTGATCCAGATTTATGCAGGAATGCAACAGAATAAACATATAACCATAAATACAGAGATGCAGCGGAAATAACACTTCATTTCATTAATATCAAAGAAGGCGAAATTTGAAATTTTCTTACGGACGGAATGGAAATAAAGACTAGCTAGGGGCGGGCAGCTGTCTGCGAGAAGAATGTGGCGACTCGGGCCTGCGGGCGGTACAATGAAGGCAGAGGCCTCTTGTGTGAAAGCCAATGGAGAACCCTAAACATCCCAAAAACCTAACCCTAGGAGATGAAGCGCCAAAACTATGGGCCCCGTTTGGGTAAATTGGTGTTTCAACTTCCCAGGGACGTAACTTTGGCATACTATCTCCTTTTGGCGCACATGATACATCATTAGAAAGCTCTATCCGAGGACTACAACTTTCAGGACGAATTTGATGATCAAATTTGCTAGTAAAACGATACCCAAAAAACGTCGTTTAGGGCCTCAAAACGGCTCCGGAAGTTCAGGACCCGAAAAACTGCTAAAAATAGTAAGTTATGCCGAAACTGAAAAACTGAAAGAGACAATGGTGGGGGCCCAAGTGGAATAGGCGGGTGGCCACCAATATCCACCTGGATCACAAGCCCTATGTTAGTCAAAGAATAAAGTGTTTTGCTATGAGTACATGCATGTTTGAATAATTCACCTCATCACTTTCTCATGACCTTTATGAAAGTTTAACTAAGTAAAATTATTTAGGTTACATAGGCTTAGCTTGGGCTTATGGCCACTCTAGTTAAGTGCTTCTCCTCAAGGATTCTCATATACACCAAACCCTCCTTACCTCCATTTATTTAAATTGTATTGAAACCCCTAGAAATGTGTAAACAAGATTGAGGAAAATTATCAACCAAGTAGGACCAAAACATATCCCTCTCTATAGTATGATTTGACCTAGAGTTTGGATACCCCTATGATGTGTATATCTAGGTTTAACAAAACATAGACTACCTTTTGTATCTAGTCAGTCTCTTGGCACCAGGGCAAAGGCCAAGTTTTGGAAATATGCATGTGTTGTGTGTAGGATAATGAAGCAATGCACAAGGGATGAAACACAAATCAAGGGTTTATTCAATGCAAATACATTGTGCTCATTGACCCTGAGACATGGCACCATTTTTCCAACAAATCTTTTGATCGATTTTGTAACTGTAAGTAATTTGTTGATGGTTAGTGTTATTCTAAGTGTAATATACTATAAAATCATGAAAGGAATGTACAAGAGAGGGTTTTCTTCATGAGATTTTCCCTTTAGTCCTTTTGATATTCTAGCTTGTGTTAAGTCTCTTTGAGAACTAGTTTTGGCGAGACACTTAAGGTGGATGTTTGCGATGTAAAAATCTAGCATGTGAATGAAGTCAATAAAATGCCTTGTTCGACCCTATTTACTAAGTATTATATGTTATCATTGAATGATTTTTATTGAGTATTCAAGATTCTTTAATATGATTCTTTTGTGAAACATTCTATAGATATTCCTTCTAAATGAAATAACATAATGTTATAAGTATATTTATTGTTCGATCTTGTTGAAAAATGTAACTAGTGTTGGTCTTCATAATTGTATTTGAGTCATGATGTAATGTATTTAACAAAAGAAAGAAATAATTTTTATTATAAAATAAATTGACTTATTAAAGCATGGGTTTCATGCTTGGGTCAATGGTTCTTATAGGTAAAAGCTTCCATTGTAGGCTTCTAGGGTTTATGTCAAGTGTCATTGTCCATTTCATAATGTAAAATACCCTTCTTTGTATTTTTCAATCAAGAAATAAACTTATTTTTATGTAAAATAGGTCATTTAGGCCTCCTCCACCAAGTCAGCCTCAAAGAAGGACAAGTCGGCCTCATCAAGGGAATTTTTCCTCTCACTATAAAATGGCAGCGACTCGACTCATTTGGAACACATCCACAACAAGTTCGATCTACAATTGCTGGAGGTAGAAACGGATGAAAATTTTAAGGAAGAGGAAGGAAACCCTAGTGAAGGAGAAGGAAGTATTTGTCAAGCATAAGAAGTCAAATTTTCTATCTCCTTGTCTCACACGTACGAAGTTGTTGTGTTGCTTGAAGGGCTGAAATTGCAGTACTGTAGCTGAGCTGAAATTTTGAAGTAGTTGGGGGTAAAAATTCTGGACTGTAGCTGGGCTGAAATTCTGAAGTAACTAGGGGTCACAATTCTGGATTGTTGTTGGGCTGAAGGTACTGGAAAAATACTAGACATGAAGAGACTATTGGAGTTTGTTGAGTCATCTTTGTTATGAAAAATTTATGATTGCGGACAAAGGTGAATTCCCTAGACCTAGTGGATTGATCTAGAACAACAAAAGACAAAAAACATAGAGCTTTCCTTAGAAAAGTTAGAGAATGGAAAGAGACCTACCTTGAATTTATAGTAAGATTTATTTTCCTCCTTGCTTGTAAGCTCCAATTGTAGCTCCAAGTTCTATATTTTTATAGAACCTGCACACACAACTAAAGCAAGCAAAGGATACACAACAACCAAGTAGCATAATCCAACATCTATATTCAATGAATCAAGAAGGCATTGAAATACATGAGTGCAAACATAACACAAAAAATATATGAAAAAAAATACCCTTTGTATTAATAGAAATAGGAGAGAGTTTACAACCATAAACAACAGTTGATTTTGTAGATGTTTCCCAAGTTGACTTATTCTTCCTTGTCATAAAACACACCTCAATATCAACCTTAATGCATGAAGATGATGACTCCTTTAAGTTCAAGGTAGTATCATAAAGGAATTATCAATATCCAAAAGCCAACCCTGATGCTATGGATGGCAGTAAATTTATAGTAGAAGGATGGTAGTTTAGGGTTTACCATTATGGGCTTGAGATCCACATATGATGGGAGGATAATCTCAAGGGATAAGAGGTGAGGAATCCAAGGTGGGATTAGATAAGATTCAAACTCTTATCCATGGTAAATAGTTAAAACAACCTGCAGAATCTTATAGAAGATGTGACAAAATCTTATAGGCCATTAATCCCATAAACTCATACGATGTGGATTGATCTAGTTTGCAGGCCTATTGACTAGATGTGACAAAATGGCCTATAAAAATCGTGGAAGACTGAATTGGTGGAGGAGGAAGGTACTTTAGGTTTAAGGTCTTGATCTATCTCAATTTGATTTATTAGTAGAATATTTTGACCGGGTTTTCCCATATAGAGGAGTTTTAGCCATGACTGAGTTCCTACATCTGGTGTTGTTACTCTTCATGTTTTGGTTTGATGATTTCTTGATGAAGAAAAGATAAAATAATAACATAAATAGAAGATAATAATAATACAATAATATCACAAGTAATTATCAATATAAGAGAATATTTTTGTCTTTGTGATTTTCTAACATGGGATTAGAGCTAAGGTGAAAGAAGGAAGATAAAGGAAGCTTAAAGATCTACTGAAAGGGTCAAAAGAAAGAATCATATATGAGAAATGTCTATTATGCATATCAAGAAGATAAGACATGTGAAGTATGAAAACAATCTAGAAGGATCCTCAAAGTACAGGGCATGGAAGAAGAGGATAAATCTTATTCCCGCAAAGCATAAAGTTTTGGATCTTGTTCAAGGAAAAGTTAAGAAACCTATAGATGATGCATGAAAGAATAAATTCACAGAAACTGACACCTTGGCCATGAACCTAATAGTATATGGAGTGAAGGACAATCTAATCCCATACATATCCAATATAGTTTTCGCTCAATAAATGTATGAATCCCTCTCCAAGTTGTTCACCATCAAGAATATTGGTGAGATAGCTAGTCTCAAGAATGAACTAAGAACAATTAAGATGACGGAAGATGATATTGTTTCGTCATATTTTGTAAGGATATCTATAATAAGAGATGAAATCCAAGCTATAGATGAAGTTGTACAAGAGAAATAACTCATGATTGTTGCACTACTAGGTCTATAGAAATATTGGAGCTCTTTTGCATCGAGAATTAGCAGTTGGAAAGAGAACATTGGTAAGTAACAAGGAGGATGAAGAAGGAAACACTTCAAATTCCTACTCTTCTCATCACAAGAAGAAGAGAACATTCAAGATGTTCAAAGGTCCAAAGAAGAAGGTTTATCTATCAAATATTAATGCTACAATTGTCATAAAATGGGACACTACAAAAGCCAATGTCTTGAGAATCTAAAGAATAATAAGAGAGAAAGAGAACATGTGAATGTTTATGATGAAGCTCCATCAAAGAAGAACAAGGAAAAATCATCCAAAGTCAAAGACTTATACTATTAAGTCTTTCCTTTCATATCCTTCTAGATTATTGTTTTAAGTGTTTATAAAGTTTGTCTTTTATGTTTTGTTTTAATATATCTTGTTAGAACATTTTGGATTGTTTAAGTTGTAGGTATCCCTCAGAAATACTATATTAAGAGGGAGCCTTCACCATTTTACCATAAGATAAGTATATTGTTATTTGTTTTATCTTTCATTTTTGGTTTCCTCCTCACATCGCTATTTGTTTATATTGTATACTAATAATCTTTTCTTTATATTTTCCTCGATAGGAAAGCTTGAAAATACACAAAGGTTATGCAAAAAAATTCAAAGGATAGACTTGAATCATGAATCAAGTTTTGTTGAAAAGTAATCCCTTCAGGAATTGATGTTGTACATAGTTTCTTAAAGAACAACTCAAGGTATGTCACAGATTACAAGATTTGCTGCAGGGATTTCTTTATAGCAAAGGTATAATCATTTTTATTTTGAAATTTGTGTTATATTACCAACTCTCTTATGTGTAGGGTTTTGAATCATAGATATTCTTGTTAGGGTGATTAATCATTAGATTGAATCTACTCTTGTTACATTATCTCTTGTCATTTGTTTATTTTTGGTGAAAACCTAACCCTTAGGGTTCACTATAAAACCTTGGCCTCTTAATGCTAAGGGTATGCTAATGTTAATAATGAAACTAGTTTACTTAGGGGTTATTGATATAGTATAGAACATATGATGAAATCCTATTCTTTTGAAGTTTAGGGTTTTGGTAATGTTGTGGTAAAAACCCTAGAACTTTAGGGTTTGTATAATTTATATAATAAACCCTATATTTTTAGGGTTTGGAAAATTAAGGTTTATGAAAAAAATCTTTCAATAGTTATAGTAAGATCCTAGGAAAGAAATCCTAGGTGTATATTCTTTTGTATGATTGAAACCCTAGTATGGTCAAAATTATTATCTAACTTCGATATATTTATGTTTGTATCTTGGGTTTACCTAGTAGATATTGATATGAGATGCTAGTGAATTATAATGAAATCCTATATATGTATATTATTTAAATCTAGGGTTTGTAACAAAACCCTAATAGAATCTGTTATGAATTCTAGGACATAATATTGAAATCTTAGATGTATATTACTATGATTGGATTGATTGAGTTGTTGATATCTAAGGGTTTATGTCTCGAAGAAACATTCTAGGGTTTATGAAAAAACCCTAGCAATTTGTTAAAGTCTAGTATATAAAATATGTAACCCTTGTTGATTATGAACCTAACTAGGTGTTTGATGTCTAAAGCTTGAATTGTAATGACATGATTTTGATAGAGTTGATTTCATGCTTTTGTATATTTGTATTTAGTTGTACTTGCTTTTAAAATTTTGCAAGTACATAATCTTCAAGATGTTGAAGATGTTCATAATTAAAGATGGTAATAATGATGAGCATGATGAAGGAAGCTAAAAGAATGATGATGATCAAGATGGCCTTGATGAAATGAAGCCTTGAAAGGTTGAGGTTTCTCTAATATTATAAAAGAAGGAAGTTTTTGATTTCCCTAAGTTTAGAGGGAGTTTGGATAGAAGAAAAGGTACATGTTCCCAGTTGAGAGGCAAGGAATATTATGACATTCATAGTAAAAATCTTGAAGAAAGAATGAAACTGATGAATAAATACTGACGGATTTGCAAAAAAAATACTTGAGAAGTATTGAGATTGTATTTGGTGCTATTGAAGAAATGAAAGAAGAAACCCTCTGAAAATTTGTATCTGGATAAATTGATGATGATATAAGCAACATCAGAATGATTGAGGACCACGAAGGTTTATGTTTATGTATTTAAAGTTTTATTACTGATTGGGGTTGTGTGTGTGAAGATCTCTCCATAAGAAGGTTGAAACATTTTGAAATAATGCATGGAATGGTGGATATATCTAATTTAGTTGAAAAGGAGGGATGAAACATCTTGTGGCAACAAGATTCTTGGTAGGACATTTGGTCGACCTATGTGTTGATGTCTAGATATCGAAGTAGGGAGGGTGGCGTTGGTCATGGAGTTTCAACCTTGGATATACACCTAGATCCTTGGGTTAGTGTTAGAGCTTAAAATCCTGATGGTACCTAGAGTGGCTAAAGCTTGAGTACACCTTAGTCACACCCGGTTATATGACCCTAGTTAGGTATATAATCTGTAGCACTGCGTGTGTTGTGACTCTTCATAGAGTATATCACTTTGAGATCTTTGTATATATATGTAATTATGAATACCTTCCTAGTTAAGAGCTAGTGTTGAAAAATGCAACTAGTGTTGGTCTTCATAATTCTATTTGAGTCATGATGTAATATATTTGTCAAAAGAAAGAAAAAGAAATTTTATTATAAAAGAAATTGTTGAAGTTTGCAACAAGAAACAGTGAAATTGGCATCCAAAAGCTACATGACAACACCTACACTAGTGTGGGACCACAAGTCATGTAGTGATGGGTCCTAGCGATACATTAGTGTGAAATTCAATTTATTTGATAAATTGGAAAGGTGTCAAATTTAATTATCCCTTAATTAAATTGGAAAATAAAATGTAAACTTATCTGATAATCACTTGTAATAGTTAATTGAGTGTGAAAAACTCAATTAGCTCATGAATTTTGAGTTGAGGGTGGTTGGTGAGGCATGCAAAGTGATTCTATTAGTTATGGAGTTTGAGTTGAAGTTAGTGCATTAGTTCAATGCATGAGTAATCATTTAACTCAGTTAGGTGAGTTAAAGTCATTTGAACTAGTTGTAACTGTTTGTTGCACTAGTGAGAGATCAAGTGAATTAAATCAGATTTAATTCATGTGCAGTGATCTGTCAAGTGACTGATGATTTACTATTAATAGTTGCATGCATGTCAGTTCCAGTGGAGACCAATTGAGACAAAGGTTAAAGGGAACTTGACTATCAGTTGTATTATTAGAAAATTTCTCGGATGTAGTTAAAAAACCACAGGATTACCCATGATACTTGTGCATTTGAGAAAGGCTAAAATTCCTAAGGAATAGGGATTTCATTCCTCATGAATTGCGTGAACAAGGTATGCTGATTAGAGGCTGAGAATTGGCTAAGTGTTGGTCGATTTTGTCTGGGTCAGTGTGAGACAGTTGTGAGAGTGCAGGAGACTCTTGTGAGAAGAGTGCATTGTAATTGTTTCATGATTCCATGGTGAATATACAATAGAATATAGAGGGGTTTTGAGCAGCAAGCTTTCCCCAGGAAAATATCTGTGTTGTGGTTTGATTTGTTTCTTTCTGCACTTGTTGTGATTGGCGATCGTGTTTATTTTCCACAATTTATTTGTAGAAGGATTTAGTATCTATATTTAGTACATTGGTTGATCGGATTGAATCTATTTATATACATATGTTTGTATAATTTCTACATGGTATCAGAGCACAAGAAATCACTATAGTGGAGGAGACGCTGAGTTCGTGACTGAACATAATTCGAATTTTCAAAAGTATTCTTGGTGCGACAGGCGAATCAAAATCGAGATGGCTTTCAATGGCTTGAGATTGGAGTATGCACTCGAGAGCAGTTCTAATTATATTGCGTGGAAATACAGGATGGAGGCAATACTGGAGGACAATGAGTTGGAAGAATTCATTGATAATGACATTCCTAAACCCGTTGCAGTAGATGCCACAAATATTGATGCTTGGCAAAAGAAGGTTGCAAGGGCGAGGAGGATCTTATTAGAGGGAGTACGAGACCACATTGTCTCAAGTATCCATGGCAAAGTGACTACATATGTAATGCAAAAGGCTTTGACAAATTTGTTTCAGAGCAGCAATGATCATAGAAAATTGGCAATGAAGGACAAGCTCAGGAAAATCAAAATGGATAAAGATGACACTATTCCGAAATATTTAACCAGGTTTTTACAATGTCAATATGAGCTTGGGAGCATCGGAATTACTGTCACGGATGATGACTTGGTGAGCCTAGCTCTTCTAGGACTTCCCAAGAGTTGGCATAGTTATTAGGACTCTGTCAATGGGAGGGAGAAGCTTCCATATTGGGAACGAATTTGGTTGGATTTGATGCAATAAGAATTTAGGTGGAATACCAGGGATGGATCTTCATCTAAGGAAGATGATGAAGAAAATTGCGCCTTGGTTGGTAAGGCGAATAAGGGGAAGGGAAATAAATCCTAGTCAAAATCTGAGACCGAGGAAGAAGGAAAGGAGCACGACATGTCCAGAGTGAAGTGTTTTCACTGTCACGAGCATGGACATTATGCCACTAATTGTCCACAAAAGAATAAGAACAAGAAGGCTTCAGGATCTGCATTTGGTGAAACTTTGGCCTCACAATTTGAGTTGTACTTCTCACTCATTGCATGCATGGTGTCAAGTGCGATGGGATCAGTGTGGTACTTGGATAGTGGTGCATCTTTCCACATGACTGGAGACACAGAACTTTTCAGTAGCTTGGAGGAGAAAGACCTCCAGATGCATATCGAAATGGGCGATGACGAGTGGTACAATGTTACCGGTATTGGTGTAGCTACCTTTTAGAGATAGTTAGGTAAACCCTTCTTATTACAAGATGTAATGCATGTACCAGTCTTGAAAAAGAATTTAGTTTCAGTTGCAATGTTGGAGGATAGAGGTTATGATGTGGTTTTTGGTGAAGGGAAAGCTTTCCTTCGACACAAACCCACAGGAAAAGCCAAGAAGATTGGGATTCATGTGAAGGATCTCTATAAACTTGATGTAGATGGCTAGGCAACATTGATGGGTAAAGCATACAAAGTGGTGAGCCGGGATGAGGGTGAGTTATGGCACAAGAGATTTGGCCATCTACGAGGCTTCCAGAGGGTACTATTGCGTAGATAGAGACATGCAAGGGATGTACCATGGGGAAGTGTGAGAAAGCCATACAATTTTCCCTTGAGAGGAAGCTTGATTTGCATGCAGATGAGGAACTCTTGGTTCCTAAGGATGAACCTCAAGATGTGGAGCAGCCACAAGATGAGTATCATGGAGTGGCAGAAACTACTCATGTAGAGACCTCTGGGAGGGGGAAATTTCGAGCCATATGGGTAGAGGGAGTACATGCATCTATACCTTCAGGTGTGAGATGGGTGATGTGCAAATATAATCCCAAGAATAAATTTGGGTAGGGTTCATTGAGATGGTGTGTCTCATGGATCGAACCTGGCTACGAGGAGCCCACAATACATCAATAGCAAGATCAGTTAGATTGATGTAGTGAGATGTCAGGAAGAAAAAAATTAGAGTGACAAGTGTCGGATATTGGAGCGCAGATCAGAGTTGGCAGCATTGCAGAGTGCATGGATGTAGATGTCAAGAGCGTAGAGATTCCAGTAGACATGTGTAGTAGATAGTCGCAGTCAGAAGACTCTGATGACAGGTGCATTATACTGATTTAGTTGTTTGGAGGCTATTTAGTTTCAGAAGTGTTGCATGCAAGATTTTCATGTGCGAACAACACTAGAGAAGTGTTGCATGCAAGAGTTGCATGTCACATGCAAGAGTTGCATGTCGCATGCAAGAGGTGCATGTGCGCATGCAAGAGGTGCATGTGCGCATGCAAGGACATTCCAAGGTACCAGATCGGGATAGATAGACATTCCTTTCTTGTTGAGAGGGAGTTTTGAAGTTTGCAACAAGAAACATTGAAATTGGTATCCAGAAGAAACATGATAGCACCTACACTGTGTGGGACCACAGGTCCTGTAGTGATGGGTCCTAGCGATACATTAGCGTGAAATTCAATTTATTTGATAAATTGGAAATGTGTCAAATTTAATTATCCCTTAATTAAATTGGACAATCAAATGTAATATTATCTCATAATCACTTGTAATAGTTATCTGAGTGTGATAAACTTAGTTATCTCATGAATTTCCAGTTGAGGGTGGTTGGTGAGCCATGCAGAGTGATTCTATTAGTTATGGAGTTCGAGTTGTAGTTAGTGCATTAGTTTAATACATGAGTAATAATTTAACTCAATTGGGTGAGTTAAAGTCAGTTGAACTAGTTGTAACTGTTTGTTGCAGTAGTGAGAGATTAAGAGAATTAAATCAGATTTAGTTCACATGCAGTGATCTGTCAAGTGACTGACGATTTACTATTAATAGCTGCATGCATGTCAGTTCCAGTGGAGACCAAGTTGAGACAAAGGTTAAAGGGAAGTTGACTATCAGTTGTATTATTAGAAAACTTCCCAGATGTAATTAAAACGCCACAAGATTTCCCATGATACTTGCGCAGTTGAGAAAGGTTGAAATTCCTAAGTAATAGGGATTGCATTCCTCATGAATTGCATGAGAAAGGCATGATGATTAGAGGCTGAGAATTGGCTAAGTGTTGGTTGATTTTGTCCGGTTCAGTGTGAGATAGTTGTGAGAGTGCAGGAGACTCTTGTGAGAAGAGTGCATTGTAATTGTTTCATGATTCCATGGTGAATATACAACAGAAGATAGAGGGGTTTTCAACAACAAGATTTCCCCGGGAAAATATATGTGTTGTGGTTTGATTTGTTTCTTTCTACACTTGTTGTTATTGGTGATCATGTTTATTTTCCACAATTGATTTGTAGAAGGATTCAATATCTAGCTTTAGTACATTTCTTGATCGGATTGAATCTATTGATATACATATGTTTGTATAATTTCCACAGAAATTGACTTATTAAAGTATGGGTTTCATTCTTGGGTCAATGGTTCTCAGGTCAAAGCCTCCATTTTGGCTTCTAGGGTTTATGTCAAGTGTCCTTATCCATATCTAATGTAAAATACCCTTCTTGGAATTTTTCAATCAAGAATGAAATTTATTTTTATGTAAAAGAGGTCATTTATGCCTCCTCCACCAAGTCAACCTCAAAGAAGGACAAGTCAACCTCATCAAGGGATTTTGACCTCTCACAACCACTATAAAAGGGAATAAAAAAAACTCATTTGGAACACATCCAAAACAAGTTTTATCTACAATTGCTAGAGGCTGAAAAGGGTGTGAAATTTAAGGAAGAGGAAGGAAACCCTAGTGAAGGAGAAGGAAGTCTTTGTCAATCATAAGAAGTCCAATTTTCTCTCTTGTTGTTTCACACGTGTGAAGTTCTTGGGTTGTTGGAAGGGCTGAAATTTAGTACTATAGCTCGGCCAAAATTTCGAAGTATCTAGGGGTCAAAATTCTGGAC
Organism: Pinus albicaulis; assembly: GCA_034641835.2. NCBI lineage: Eukaryota > Viridiplantae > Streptophyta > Pinopsida > Pinales > Pinaceae > Pinus > Pinus albicaulis. The sequence continues at coordinate 247,385,907 of CM076575.1, read as the reverse complement.
TGTAGCTAGGATGAAATTTTGAAGTAGTTGGGGGTCGAAATTCTGGATTGTAGCTGGCTAGAAATTCTGGATTGTTGTTGGGCTGAAGCTATTGGAAAATAAGATACTATTGGAGTTTGTTGAATCATCTTATAAGGTTGACTTGTTGTAGGAGGAAGGTATTTTGGGTCTAAGGTCTTGGTTTATCTCAGTTTGTTTTATTAGTGTAAGAGTTTGACTTGGTTTTCCCCTATAGAGGGGTTTTAGCCCTAGCTGAGTGCCTACATATGGTGTCGTTGATATTCATGTTTTGGTTTGATTATTTATTGATGAAAAAAAGATAAAATAAGAACATAAAGAGAAGATAATAAGACTACAAGATTATCACAAGTAATTATAAATATAAGAGAATTTGTATGCCTTTTTTATTTTCAAACAGATCCCATGTATTAAGGTTGAATGTGTCCATGGAATTACTTTATTATGTATTATTTAATGTCAATGTGTAGAACTGAATATATATATATATTTTTAAAATATATGAAGAACTTGGCTACTTTGTTTATGCAATTCTTGTAAGCATCTCGAGCGAGACCTTCTCTATCTCCCAAGGATTGAAAATTTCAATGCTTATGGGATATCTATTGGCCAAGGTGTTCGAACCTTGGGTTTGTATCCCCACATCAACAATTGGTTCCATTTTTGGGACTTTAATTGTTAATTTTTTCTTCCAAGAATCATATTATGATGTGGAAGCCAACAAGAAACACAATATAAGATTGGATTTCACAAAAAGTAGAGGAGTTGTCATAGTGGGAGTCCAAAAATATATAGGTCAACACTAAAATATGGAAACAAAGGTATATCTATTCAAACCTACATGAAATTTTCTTTATTGAAGTTCCTTTTTTGCTTTAGGAGTGGATAAAGAGACATGCAATGACTCATCCTATCCCATACTTCCAAGAACTAGTGCTTTGGAGCTAAGGAGCAGGCACAAGGCTAAAGGTCCTAGGTAATAACTGGGCTAGAGTAATTCATGACTTTTGGTTCAAGCAAGTTAAAGAAGGATACCTAGTTGAATTTTCCATTGAGTGTATTGAAGCTTTTAGTGGTGTGAAAAGGAAGTTAGAATTATTTCTAGAAGGAATTATTTTGGCCAGAATTTTACTTTGGATTAAGATGTTATTCATGGAAAATGTCTTGATGTGTATGGAATTGAACATGATGGTAGTGTAAATTCTTGCACAGGGGTGGGGGATCCGAAGAAAAGGGGAAAATGAGAAAATTAGAGTAAAATTATGGATCCACAAGAGTAAGAAGGTGAAGAGTAGAGTGGTTATCTAAAATAGCTAAGCTTAGGGAGATATTTGACCAAGAAAAGATAGAAATGAAAAAATAAAACCAAGGGATGAAGATAGTGTATTTAGGACAACTAGGAGTGCAAGGAGAGGAGGCATTGAGAGAAGGGACCATTAGATAAGGAATGTAACTAGAGAGGTGCATAAGAGAGGAAAGGTCATTAAAGAGACATGGTGTGGAGGTAAAGATATCAAGAAAGGATATAGAAGGTAGTGAGGATATAACTATAGGTAAATATGTTGAATCCCAATGGAAATTAACAGATATAACAAATTCATAGGAGTATGAGGAAGAAAATAGTATGACCGTGAGGCAAGATGTAGTGAAGGAGAAGATCGTGTGGCGAAATAAGGGATCCTGACAATAATAGGAAGGCTCATTTAATATTTGGAAATGAAACATGAATCTATGATCACTCACGATTAATCACAAGTCAAACTTTACTCTTCCCTCAAACAATCTGATTCAACTTTGGGTGAGTCAAACTCGTGCTGACCAAGTTTGACTCATGGTAAATGCAAGTTTGACTCAAAACTCATCGATTAATTGTGATTTAAGTGACTGAGGTATTTTCATCCCTCAACTTGGCAAGCACAACTTTTAACTTTTAGGGTTGCCACATTTTTTTTCATGTGGTTTAGTTAGGTTAAAAATTAAAATCTACTCACTTCCCACTGGTCGAGCCCAACAACTCATATGTCGAGAAGGAAATAGAGGCATGGTTTCAATTTTAGTTTACTCTGCGTAATAGAGGCACAGTGTAATAGAGGCGTAGTGTGAAGTGTGCTCCAAGATTAGCTTCAGCGTGTGCTCTGTCAGATATTTCAGTAGCAAACCATAATCGTATCATTTCAGCAGCAATCAAAAGATTTCAGTTACTTCTTTTTTACTGAGTAGTATGAAATATTTTATAAACTCTTAGAAGTAGTCATTGATTAGGAGTTAGGACTCAATACTTTGCATCATGTTTGGACTCATAACATATATGAGATACTTATTCATTCATGATATTTTGGAAATATATTGATAGTATTCGTTTTTTGGACATGGCTTTATTGAATATCAATGAAAACTGTTTTTTTTTTAATTCAATATATGTGTATATGTTTATTTATTGAATACACCGATTTTTTCCCTATCTGATTAAAACTATTCGCTCTTTTTCCTTGCCGATTTATTGGAAATTTCGAGTCCGGTAACATTGATATTTGGAAGGATATTTTTAATTCATCATAGAAAGAAACTAGATAGGATGGAATAACCCCCCTTTTGAACCATCCCCTATGGATTTCAGTAGAAAGATCAATTTCAAGGTAAACAAAATTCAAAAGTTTAGTATGAGAAAGTTCAAGGAAACCAAAAGTTAGAAGTTCAATAGGAGAAGGTTCAAGGAAGCTAGAAGTCAGAATTTCAGTAGGATAAAAATTTTGGCAACTAGAAGTTAGGAAGTCAATAGAAGGAGATAGTTCAAGAAAGCTCAAAGTTGAGGTGATTCCCCAAGAAAGATTAGGAGCATAAGCAATGTCAAGTCAACAACATATGCTAGTATCAACCTCAAGTTCTAGCAAGGTATCCCATGATTTGACTCTCTAGTTTTCAATATTCCATGGAACTGGAAAAGATGAAACAGACAAACATTGACTCACATGTAGAGCAATTTGTTTATAAAAAAAAATTGCAAATGAAGCAGAGAAGATCATGTGGTTGGAGACTACTTTCATAGTTAGGGATCTAAATTGGTATATGAAGTAAAAATAAACTAAACCAATAGGTCAGGAAATATCTCTCACTAAGATAAAGAGAGACTTGATTTGGGAGCTTTAGAAGCCAAAGTCTAAATCCCAGTGTATCAATGAGATTAAGGAGATCAAGCAAAAGGTAGGAGAATGTGTGTGAGATTATGGCCAACAATTCAAAATATTGTTGGATAGAATAACCTTTCATATTCAAATATCCAACACAATAAATGGCTTATTTCAAGATGGCTCCATCATATTTAGGCCCCCCTTACACAACAAAAGGTTACAACCCAGGTTGAAGCATTAGAGATCAAAATGGACTTGGAATTCTCATTGAGAAGTGGTGAAAGTTCAGTAAGGACAACACACGTGCAATATCAACTTACCACACTCACACTATAGTTGCATGAAATAATAAAGGTAAATATGTGGTTCATGAATGTATGGTGTACCTTGTGTTCCATCAAATGACACCATACGAATGAATTCCTGGCACTTGCAAGTTATACTACTATCATTGTTACAAAACTATTTCATGCATACCAAACTACATTTCTAGTGAAAAAAAAAGATAAATAGTGTGATATTTGAGGTAATGGGGTCATATTCGGCCTCATTGATCAACATAGAAAAAGTATTAGAAGGAACACCACACTCCATATTGAAAATTTTGAAATTTCGTAGGGCATGATTTTAAAAAATGCAGATCAATAGAGTCGACGAAGGAATTCATCATGAATGCTTTCATGGTGTAGGAGGAGACTACACATGGTGAATGTGGAGCTTTCTAGGAAGGCAAAAAAGTACCCCACATTAGAGGCCAAGAAGGATATGTTTGAATGCATCTCACTTGTTATAATTATGGGGAAGAAGGTCACATAGCATGGTTTTTTACCCAAACCCATGCACTTTATGGATAGTTCCATAGTATGGAACACAATATAGAAATTTGTTTGGAGATATTGGCCAAATGGGAGGAAAAGAAGGGATGCCTAAATATGGTGACTGTAAAATCATTCATGGATCAAAAGTTGAAGGGAACTACGTAGGTATTAGTGATAATTCGAGGATATGTTGACATTGGTGAAGACATGATGAGGGGTGAATGCACAGAATAGTGGTTGGACAAGAATACTAAAAAAACAACACATGCAACTCCAAAGTTTGGTGTGGTGTGGAAAAATAAATTCTTGTGTGAAGCGCGCAAAGAAATTGAAGATATACCTTTGTGTGCATCATTGTGTGAGGCATCATTGCATGAAGGATCACTATGAATTAATTATTTGGAGTACTCATGGAAGTAGGTAAATGAGCTTTTGTAGTATTGTATTAAAGTGTTGAGTGATCTCAAAGTTACTAAGAAGTTGACACATCTATTAACTAAATTAATGGAGTCTAGTGAACCAAAAGGTTCCATTGTTGCACCATTACCACAAAGAGCGGTGTGACATGTTATTGAGAGAAGGAGAATAGGATAGGAATTTAATATGATAACGGAGTTGAGGAAATATGAGATGGAAGATATACTTTTGGATCTAGGATTTGGCATCACCATTCTGTTGAATAAATCCTAGAAACTAATAGGAGAACCCAATATGGTTTTATCAATGATTCAACTCTGGTTATACAATCATTACAGGTTCTATACAATCAAAAAGTTAGAGAACATTGAAGTAAATGTTGATGGAATAAAGACGAAGGAATATGTGAGGTGATAATGATACTTTCTGATTTAGATCCATATCTAGCTTTATTAGGCATTGATTGCGCATTTGATAACAAAACCATATTAAATTTGAAACAAATATGGGTGTCATTTGAGACTTAAGGCATTGTGCATGTTTTCCCCTTTGGATCCAATGGAAGGTGAAGGGTATAAGGAGCCCTGACTGGTGATGTGCAGAGTGTAGTCATTGAAAACATATAAAACATTATAGGAAGGAAGGAGGACAATGCAAATCCCATAACGGATGGAAAAAATGATTTGAGCTAGAGGATTATCTATTGGTATTATACTAAATTAGAAGAAGCTTTAACTAGATGGAAAAACAAGATATATGAACTATCTATAAGAAGGTGTTCTCTAAATCCCATTATATTGGATATGAAGTGCACAACCTCTTGATATTTGACGGGACATGCCCAATGAATGCATTTATCCAATAGATGGAGAATATTTTTCCTGAAAATTACATATTTCAGTCTATATATGTGATCATGAAAGGTACTCTTGTTTCTTTGGTTGGCCAGATATTGAGATGTATTAGATGAGTGGATGCAAGTTACAATGCATGAAATAATATGAACTGGTGAATAGGGTATAAGAGAATGGAGGAACCACATGAGCATATTTGGTTCTATGAACACCATTATGAAAGCGCAAGTTGTTCATAGATTTGTTCACACAATGTATATGGTATCAAGGAATTGGCATATTCAAGAAGAGAGTAGGAAACAAACTAAAGATTGGGTGAACACTACTTTTTGACATACAAGCAATTACAATAAGTTTATCCATAACTATGCCAATATTTTTGCAATTTTGGAGAAGTTATTATGAAAGGACACAAAGTACATATGGACTGCAGATTACTAGGAGGCATTGGATTGGCTCAAGCGGAAATTAGTTACTATGTCGATATTGAGACTTCTTAATTGGAAAAAATTCTTCCAGGTACAAATGGATGCATCGTTTGTGGCTTTTGGTGTGGTACTTGCGTAAGAAATGGAGGTTAGTGTTGATCATCCTATTTCCTTCACAAATAGAAGACTATTTGATGTTGAGAAGAACTATTCTATCATCAAGCATGAAGGTTTGGAAATGGTCTAAGCACTACAGATATTTAGACACTAACTCCTAGATTCCCCCTTAAAAAATATCGCAAACCATTTAGCTCTTAGATACTTGGTCAACAAGCCATTGTTAAGGGGGAGGATTTGTTAATAGTAATTACTGCTTTAGGAATTTGAGTTTGGAGAGGTAGTGAAATCAAGGAAGAATAATGTGAGACTGTATTTTATATATATATATATATATATATATATAGTGTTGACAGACAATGAAGGAAGCTTAGAGACAAATTACCTAATGCAAAATTGTTCAAGGTTGAGGATACCCCAAACCGTTTTTTCAAAATCACAACATATTTAAGTATAGGCAGGGAACTAGAAGAAAATACAGTCATGTAATGAAGAAAACTAGTAACAAGGAGTGAAAACTATCAGATAATTTCAGGGTAGTTATACAAAATTGGAGAAAATGATATATTTCTTCATGAGCATACCACACCATTATATGAGGTGCATGAAGAAAACATTAGAGGACATGATGCAATAAAATATATTGTGCCAAAATACTTGACTATAGGGGAAAAGGTTGTATTGATAAATGATTGTACTACAAATACAACTAAGCGGGTTCATTTTTTGTAATATTATTACTAGGTTTGGTTGTTTGGGAGTACTGATGAGTGAATAGGGAACATTATTCTTTAATGAAACCATTCATGTGTTAACCTAATAGTTCAATTTTTACCACCAAAAGAGGACACCATATCGCCCATAAGGAAATGGTGTAGTGGAAGTGTTCAATAAGATCCTAGAAAATGGTCTGTCTAAGGTTTGTAATGTTAAATGTGAAAATTAGGACCATTGTGTTGCCACAATGCTATGGGAATTTAAAAATACATGTAAGATATTAGAAAACCATATGTCCTTCAGGTTGGTTTATGGAAAGGATGTAGTCATACTATTGGAGTTTGTGGTTCCAAGACTTAGAACTACCATTTCAATGAAAATGTTAGATGAAAAATCCCTCTACAATGATTAGATGAACTAATGGAATTAGAGGAAGACAGGTTTCTATGAGGTCACAACCAAGTGGTGGGGAAGAAGAGATAGAATGAATAACATGATCAAAATATTGAGCATAATATCTTAGAACTTGGCACATTAGTATTAGTCTCTAACATCAAGTTCGTTAAACACCTAGGTAAATTTTGGATGTTTTGGTTGGAACATTTTGAGTAACCTATATTACAAAATCAAGTGTCATAAAGTTAGAAAAACTTAGTGGTCAACCATTGAAGGGCATGGTAAATGGAAGTAGGTTGAAGGAATACTATGGGCCCAGGGGTTTGTGAAACCCAACTCAATGACATCAACTTGTTTAAAGTATTTAGGAGTAGGGTAGGGCTAGTTGTTATATTATGGTTTTACTTCATTTAATGGAGTAGGGTACACCAAAGGACAATAATAGTAGTTATTAAATATGGCATACATGAAATATTCAAGCTTTATGGCAAGGAAAAAGAACTAGGAAGGAAATAATAGGACATGAAAATTGATGATGGTGTAACATACGCTCACACCACCTTAAAATATGTTGGCTTGTGGGAGGTGTTACTTATTGGTTTGACCTCATATCCAAGGTCTATTATGAATACGGGGTTACAAAAATCCTCTATTTGTAACGTCGCCAAAACTCAAAACCAATGCCACTACCATGTTCAACCCATCGAGAGATTTATGACAACGTAAATTTTATCTCAATTTGACTAATGTATTGAAAATTATGACCATTTAAATTTTATCCAATCATACGAGGCCACATGAACATTGAGCTACCACATGGAACTACCAAATTAGCATGAAACAGGTGCACATCATCAATGTGCATCCACGTGTGTTCCACATGGTACTGCCACAACAACATAACACAAGTCCACATCTTCACTGGGTCTCTACGTGGCCTCCACGTGGTCCCTATTAGGCCCGTGTGGTACTACCACGTCAACACACGACGTGGTCTCGACTTGGCCCTTTCTTATAATGTTTTACAACAATTTACATTAAATCCAGTCTATAGGAAATACAAAAGTTCGAATGTCGTTCACTCTTCTACACTCCCATACCTTCGGATCCACACTTGCATAATGTATCTAGTATGCGACCCACCGGATGATATGAAAATCACCACTAATCTAGTCCAACAGTCATTTGAGACTCCATAGGGGTGTGCACCTTTGCCACTCTCAAATCCCAAATTCCCAAATCTAGTTCACACTCAAAATTGATCTAACCCATTTACATGGTATCTGAGCTAGTGATCATCCAAGACTCCACAAAGGTGTGCACCTTTGCCACTCCTGGATCCCGTACACATGGATCTCCAGCTCAATTTTATCGAGTCATACGAGGCCACATCAACATTGAGCTACCACATGGAACTACCAAATTAGCATGAAACAGGTGCACGTCATCAATGTGCATCCACGTGTGTTCCACATGGTACTGCCACACCAACATAACACAAGTCCACATCTTCACTGGGTCTCTACATGGCCTCCACGTGGTCCCTATTAGGCCATGTGGTACTACCACGTCAACACACGACGTGGTCCTGACTTGGTCTTTTCCTATACTGTTTAACAACAATTTACGTTATATCCAGTCTAAAGGAAATACAAGAGTTCTAATGTAGTTCACTCTTCTAGACTCCCATACCTTCGGATCCACACTTGCATAATGTATCTGGTATGGGACCCACCAGATGATATGCAAATCACCACTAATCTAGTTCAACGGTCATCTAAGACTCCATAGGGGTGTGCACCTTTTCCACTCTCATATCCCAAATTCCCAAATCTAGTTCACACTCAAAATTGATCTAGCCCATTTACATGGTATTTGAGCTAGCGGTCATCCAAGACTCCACAAAGGTGTGCACCTTTACCACTCCTGGATCCCGTATGCATGGATCTCTAGCTCCTTTGTTACATCCCTATATTACTAGTTTAGTCCCTTATTGTTATTAGTGTAACCCCCTTATTGTTATTTTTGTACCCCATATTGTTATTATTGTGCCCTTACATTGTTATTGTTAGGTCGGCCAGGATTATATTGTGAGCTCATGGACTCCTATATATAGAAGGAGGTTTTGGTAATTTGTATCATCCAAGAATTGTTCATTTATGTAATGTATTGGAGGTTTCCCCCTCGAAGTGGCTGATTTTAAGGAGTTGATCTCTCTTTTCTTCTATTTTTGGAGCTGGTTTCATAACATTTGGTATCAGAGCTTTGAATTCTAGGGTTTTGCTGCTCCAAATAGGTCATCGTGGAATTTTCTTAATAACTGTTTTTCTACGAAAGTTCAAAAGTTGAATTTTTTACAGCGTGAAGTCAAAATCCTGAGGAACCTCCTGTAAAAATTTTCGATCTTGGATCACAATATTTTTGGAGATGATCTGTGGAACTTAGGGTTTTTTCAAGCTCCCGAATTTAAACTAAAATAGGTCATCGTGGAATTTTCGCTATAACGTTTCGTATATGAAGTTTCAAAAGCTAGAATTTTGACAATGCGAAGCCAAAATCCTGAGGAACCCCCTATAAAAATTTCAGATCTTGGTTTACAATAGTTTTGGAGATATGATTTGTGGAAGTTAGGATTGTTTCAGGCTCCCGAATTTCATCTCAAAGAGGTGACTGTGGGAAAAACATCATAACTCTTTCTCTGAGCATCGAATTGGTATTATGTAAAAAATTTCCACAAGTACATGGAATTTAGTTTTCGGTATATCAATTTCAGAGCCAAAGGAGGAAACAGTGACACGTGGAAAGTCGTACAAGTTTTGCTCTACTGAACTAGTCCATAATTAGGTCATCGTGGGAGATTAGGCATAACTTTGTCTGGAAGAATCCAAATCAGATCAGACCTGTGGCATTCGAAAGAAGATTGAAAGGGCTACTTCAGGGCCAAATTTCAGATATTGACGATCCGAAATCACAGAGATAATTTAGTTTCAATATTGAGCTCCTAAAAATAAATAAAAAGGTGTGTATTTTGTTCGAATTACATAAGTCTCGTTTGAAAAAAATTAGTTTGAATGTATTCCAAGGGAATATTGAAGAATAGATATCCGTATTGGGTTCTAAAATACCCCCTAAAAAGAATTCAACGCCCATTAAGCCTTAAGAAGGCTCTACTATGACTCATGAAGACGAAGAAACACAACATGAGATATCAAAATTACAAGAGCAAGTGCACCAAATTTTTCTATCGCAAAGAGAAACAAAAAATGAAATGGAAGTTTTGAAGAAAGGCATAGAAAGTAAGATGGATGGTTTGAAGAAATGCGTGGAAGCTAAGATGAATGGTTTGGAAGCTAAGATGGATGGCATGGAAGTGGGCATGGAAGCTAAGATGGATGACATGGAAGCTAAGATCGATGAAAAAATGAAAGACAACATGGAAAACATGAAGAATGATCTAAAAGTAGACATCGAAGGTTTGGCAAAGTTGATACAAGAAATGTTTCGTAATGGAGAAAAGATAGTAGAGGAAACTAATGATGAGAACAAAATAAATGTTAATTGTGATTTCATAAACTCTAATGTTGAATGGAAGAACCACCATATTCCAGAGATGGATATGAGGAAGTTTGATGGCAAGGATCCCGTAACATGGATACTATAGATGGAGCAATATTTTGATCTCAATAATGTGCAAAACACACAAAAGGTACGCATTGCAACTTTTCATTTAGAACGAAATACATTTGTATTGTATCGATGGCTTTGCTCCCGTAAAAAAATTGTCACTTGGTCAATTTTTACGGAGGAAATCATAACACATTATAAGGATACAAAAAGCAATACCTTCTTTAGCCAATTGATAAATCTCAAACAAAAGGGTTCAATGGTGGAGCACATTGAGGACTTCCAAAAATTGAATATAAGGGTAACTGATATTCCAGAGGAACACAGGATTGATGTCTTCATAGGGACTTTAAAGGATAACATCCAACATGAAGTTCGCGTTTGGGAACCTGATTCATTGAAAAAGGCATTCAAGTTGGCAAGAAAAATTGAATGTAAAATTATGGCGACAAGGAAGCCTACCACTCACATATATAAAGATTGAAGTGTTGCTACTCCTAGACTTCCACAACCTACAAGGTTGACACCACAAAAATTGGAAAAAAAGAAGAGAAAAAGGGCTTTGCTACAGTTGTGATAGCAAATACAATAAAGGTCATAAGTGTGCTGAGAATAAATTATTTTACATAGATTGTGAAGAGGAATAAGAAAATGAACAAAAATCTTCAAAAGAAGAGGATATACACCAGGAACCAACCCGAGAAGAGGAAGAAATGAGTCTGACCATATCGTGTAATGCATTGGCAGGAATTACCGCTCCTCAAACTCTCAAGATAGAAGAACATATCAAGAATATTAAGGTAATAGTGTTGATTGATTCAGGTAATACCCATAATTTTATTCATTGTAAGGTAGCCAAGGAATTGAATTGTTTCCTATACCCAACACCAAAATGTCAAGTGATGGTTGCAAGTGGAGGAACTATAAATTGCTCTGGAAAATGCCATAATATCAAGCTAACCATGGGGGAATATGTATTGAATAGTCCAATGCTTTCCATTCCTATGGGAGGTGTTGATGTTGTATTAGGAGTACAATGGTTACAATCTTTGGGGACGGTAGCTTTTAATTTTCAAGAACTTTTCTTGAAATTTTTTTCAGAAGGAAAGGAAGTCGAATTACGGGGTATTGCAGGGAAGCTGGGAAAGATAATAAGATCTAATGTCATGACAAAGCTTCTAAAGAAAGAACAACGAGGCGTAATTGCACAATTATGCTCACTAGAAGTTCCAACATCAAAATCATCTATTTCTGTAGATCTCCAACAAGTCTTGGACAATCATTCCAAGGTGTTTGAAACTCCCAAAGGACTCCCACATATTCATGATCATGATCATGCTATTCATTTGATTCCAGGAAGTGTTCCTCCAAACATCAGGCCTTATAGATATCCTTACTTCCAAAAGAGCGAAATTGAATGTATGATTGCAGAAATGTTAGAGGTAGGTATAATTCAACCTAGTCAAAGTTCTTTCTCTGCTCCTGTAGTATTGGTACACAAGAAGGATGGATCATGGCGAATGTGTCCGGATTATAGGGAGCTCAATAAGCTCACCATTAAAGATAAATTTCTCATTCCTGTTATTGATGATTTATTGGATGAATTACATGGAGCAAATTATTTTACCAAGTTGGATCTTTGTTCAGGATATCATCAAATTAGAATGAAGGCTGAAGATATTCCAAAAACAGCATTTCGAACTCATGAGGGTCATTATGAATTTTTGGTCATGCCTTTTGGCCTTACCAATGCACCTTCTACATTTCAAGGGTTGATGGATTCCATTTTCAAACCCTTCCTTAGAAAATTTGTGCTAGTATTTTTTGATGATATACTAATCTACAGCAGGTCTTGGAAGGATCATGTTGAACATGTTGACAGGGTGCTCAAACTATTGCGGGAGAAACAATTATATGCAAAAAAATCCAAATGTTTCTTTGGAGTACAAGAGGTGGAATATCTGGGTCATATTGTATCTCACGAGGGTGTTAAAGTAGACCCTAACAAAATTAAAGCCATTAAGGAATGGAAATTCCCCACAACCATAAAGAAGTTGCAAGGATTTCTCGAGTTAACAGGGTATTATCGCAAGTTTGTTAAGAATTATGGGAGAATAGCAGCACCTCTAACAACATTATTGAAGAAAGATGCATTTTCATGGACTCCTGAAGCAACTAAGGCCTTTGAACGTCTTAAAGAGGCAATGTGCCTAGCACCGGTCTTAGCTACACCGGACTTCACAAAAACCTTTATTGTGGAATGTGATGCCTCAGGAAATGGAATTGGTGCAGTTTTAATGCAGGAAGGAAGACCCATTGCTTTTGAAAGTTGTCGAATCAAAGGAAAGTATTTACAGAAACCTATTTATGAGAAGGAAATGTTAGCAATACTACATGCACTAAAGAAATGGCGAACTTACCTAATGGGAAGACACTTCAAGGTAAAAGCTGATCATGATAGTCTTAAACACTTTTTGGAACAAAGACTATCGTCAGAAGAACAGCAAAAATGGGTCACAAAGATGTTGGGTTACGACTTTGAAATAATCTACAAAACAGGAAAGCTGAATGTTGTTGCAGATGCACTCTCAAGAAAGAATGAAGAGGTGGAAGCATTGCTTTGTGCCATTTCTATTATCCAACCAGATTGGATAGCTGAAGCAAGAGATGAATGGAAGAAGGACAAAGATGTATGGATACTCATTCAAAAGTTGCAGCAAGATCCTAGTACATCTGATACATTTAGTTGGAAAAATGATTCCTTATGGTACAAAGATCGCTTATATCTTTGTAAGAATTCCCAACTAAAACAAAAGATTCTTTTAGAATTGCACACTTATATTTTAGGAGAACACTCAAGATTTTTAAAAACTTACCACAGGGTGAAGAAAGATTTTTTTGGGATGGCCTTAAATCTGATATTCAAAATTTTGTGGCGGAATGTTTGGTTTGCCAGAAAAATAAAGTTGAGACAATTAAGACCCAGGTCTTCTACAACCTTTATCCATTCCAAGCCAATGTTGGGAGGAGATTTCAATGGATTTTATCACAGGTTTACCTAAGTCCGAAGAGAAGAGTGTCATCATGGTGGTAGTTGATAGACTTACCAAGTATGCACACTTTTGTGCATTATCTCATCCATTTAAAACAAGTACAATTGCTACTACATTTATGGACACAATTAAAAAGCTACATGGAAACCCAAAGGTTATTGTGAGTGACAGAGATTCCATTTTCACTGGAAATTTTTGGATGGAGTTATTTTCTTGTTTGGTTACTCAATTAGCTCATAGCTCATCTTATCATCCTCAATCCGACGGTCAAACTGAGATAGTGAATAAATGTTTGGAAGGATATCTTCATTGTTTTGTATCTGATAAACAAACACAATGGGTCAAGTGGTTACCTCTTGCTGAATGGTGGTATAACACTTCCTTCCATACTGCAGCAAAAAAGACCCCATTTTAGGCACTTTATGGATATCATCCACCGTCCATCACAACATCTTTAAGAGAAAATTCTAAGGTTAAAGCAGTGGAAGATCACATCGAGCATCAACAAGAAGTTCTCCAACTCTTAAAGGATAACCTAAACTTGGCACAAAATCGAATGAAACAACAGGCAGATCAACATCGCAGCGAGAGAAGTTTTGATGTAGGAGACTGGGTATTTTTACGGCTACAAACATACAAACAAATGTCCCTCAAGCAAGCTAAGAGGATAATAAATTATCGCCATGGTCCTTACAAGGTGTTGCAAAAGATTGGTACTATGGCATACAAATTGGAGCTTCTTGCCTCTTCGCGAGTGCATCCAGTTTTCCATGTTTCATGCTTAAATAAGGTTATAGGTGAAAATATTCTAGTTCAAACAATATTTCCAGAACTTGATGAGGAAGGAAAAATCATATTGGAGCCTAGAAATATCTTTCTAATGGTATATAAAAGTTTTTAAATGGCCTCCTGGATTAAACGTTATTGCTAGTCAATGATTAACACCCAAAAGTCAAAGGTTACACAACTAAAGTTGGAGCAAGGTCAAAATGGTGCAAGTTTGATGTTTTTCCAAACTTGTCAGTGTATTTGACGAAGGTTGGAACTGAGGACTTCATCCTAGTTGAAGGTCAGGTTTTCGGGATTTGATTCCGGTATGCAACAAGTAAATTTATCCAACCCCTGACACCTGACCTTGTGGGACCTAGTCAGGCTTCAAAATTTGGAGCACACAACATAACAGTGAAAGTAGATGTGATTTTTTGATGTTGGTTCCCTCATAACATGTAATCTCGGTGAAGGTTTCTCAGATGGTAAAGAATTTTTCACAATAGAGCACTCCCGAGATGACTGTGCACCGGGAGGATGTCAGCAGGCGGGACAAACGTGATTGGAAGAAGCACTACAGGGTAGAGGTCGCTCAGGATAGATCATCCCAAAGGTTCATCCCCAAAAGAAACATGAGCAGGTGAATTTTGGAAGAGTCGGGATGAAGCACAACTGGGAAATGCGGCGGAAGACAGTTGAATGATGAAGAATTTTGAAACAAGATTGAATCTTGTGGTTTTATGTTGTAATTTTCAATGAATAAATTCATGAAAAAAAAAAATTGGGACCGCTTTCTCTCCCCATACTAGAAGATGCATGGTATATTTTGATTGGCTCATAAGGACGTCACCATGATGTCATCACATGGGACATGTGGGGTGTGTTTTGAACACTTTCAGGTGGTTAAGTGGGTCAAATATGGGTGACACATGCCACCTCTCACAAGGCATCATGTGGAAATGATGACACAAGCATAATGTCATTTGGACATGTCATCCTAGAAGAAATTCCATGGAATATTTATAATTTTTGCATGCAATAACATTCAGGATGACTGAGATCTGGGAAAAGGTGGCAAACAACATCGCTCAACAAGTCACCTCAGTAAGTGCATGATTGGTCCATGTGTTATTCACGGTTAGCACTGGGACATATCATCCCGAAACAGGGACCCTGGAGGTTTCAAAGTTAGTGCAGCCATAGACGTATGGGATTACTGGGATTTGGGAAATGGTGGTAGTTACGTGGGATATGATAACCAATAATAAAATAGTCAGGACATGTCACCCCAAAGGCACTGCAGGAAAAACATGCTTGGAAGAAGCACTGCAGGGTAGAGGCTGCTC
Organism: Pinus albicaulis; assembly: GCA_034641835.2. Classification (NCBI taxonomy): domain Eukaryota; kingdom Viridiplantae; phylum Streptophyta; class Pinopsida; order Pinales; family Pinaceae; genus Pinus; species Pinus albicaulis. The sequence continues at coordinate 247,370,223 of CM076575.1, read as the reverse complement.
GGGATAGATCATCCCAAAGGTTCATCCCTAAAAGACATGAGCAGGTGAATTTTGGAAGAGTCGGGATGAAGCACAACTGGGAAATGCAGCGGAAGACATTTGAATGATGAAGATTTTTAAAACAAGCTTGAATCTTGTGGTTTTATGTTGTAATTTTCAATGAATAAATTCATGGAAAAACCAAAATTTTGGGACCGCTTTCTCTCCCCATACTAGAAGACGCATGCTATCTTTTGATTGGCTCATAAGGATGTCACCATGATGTTATCACATGGGACATGTGGGGTGTGTTTTCAACACTTTCAGGTGGCTAAGTGGGTCAAATATGGGTGACACATGCCACCTCTCACAAGGCACCATGTGGAAATGATGACACAAGCATAATGTCATTTGGACATTGTTACACAACAATTTGTCACCGTCCCTGCAATTCCCCATCCCGCACAATTGGAGGGCTCATTCTGTGACCTGTGAGTAGTGACATAACTTGAAAACACTTTCATGGCATTCCTCTAAACATGTACTTTCATGGCCTTGAAGACAACTCCTTGTGAAAAACCCTAAAAACACCCCTTTTTGCATTGGCGCGGGTAGCCAGTTCATTACCCGCGCCAATGGGGGAAATCCTTCAAAGAGGGCGCGCCAATTGGCGCTCTGTCCCAGAGTCACACTCGCGCCAGCCATTTTAAGGAGTGTTTTTTAAAAATAAATGGTGGAAGTTTTGTCCTAACTGATCCAGAAACTGGTATCTAATTTGAGTTGGGAGGTTTGGCTCCGGATCTCCATGTAGAGGAAGTGGTTTACCACCTCTCATGGAAGCTTCCTTGAGGATAGGGCCAATCCCATGATTATAGGGATCCCAACTCCCCTTCCTCCATCTATAAAAGCTTGCTCATCTCATTTGCAAGCTAGTCTCCAAGTTCCCAAGAGCCATCAGAGCCTTATGCTGCAAGAGCCTTGATTCATTCCCTTAAGGCCAAATCCAAGCAAGGAGATCATTGTCAAGACATCCGAAGAGAGAGGTTTGTCCCATCCCCGACAGGATTTTTCGAGACGTGTTCCGTTGGCGACCCTCTGAAGGAGAATTCAGCGTCAGGGCTATGGTTGTATTCTTCTTTGATTGATTAATGATAAGCGACTATTGGTTATGGTTCCACTCTTGTTGTTGATTATGATGTTGAGTTATGTCTTCTCTGATTGACATATAGTTGCATATACTGGATTTTACGCTTGCGTTTGTTTTGTTTCTGGCGTGTGCAGGTGTCCGATCACGGAGATCGTGAGGATTGTGATTTGCCGGAGCTAAGGAACGGGAGCGCTACTTTCTCTACAAGCGACAGCGTTGGATTCCAGGTAAGCCTTCATCGCCAGTTATTTTATTTTCAATTAGGAACTTGCACTATAGCGTGAACGATTGTTGCTAGACCTGGTCTGGGCTAGTAGGGATCGCCTCTGTCCGCAGAGGGGATTTACCTCTACAACAAATTGGCGACTCCACTGGGGAGTTAGCTTGTTGTTTGCTTTGTAAACTATAGATTGAGCTTGAAGTTAGCCAGATAGCCTTCGAAACGCTATTGCTCTGCATTAGCGAAATAGATCAAAGCTGCTTCAGTAAATCTTCGGTTTAGTTTATGAACTCAACACTTGGAGTATTGTCTTGTCTTTTCGGTTGTTTCTCGATTCTGCTTGCTTGATCGGCTCTTTTGGCTGGCTCTTTTCTGAGTGTTTGGATTTTGGTTCAGCCCCAGAGGATCAGATCTGACCTCTGTTTTTCCGAGTTTTCATCCTTTCATGGTTGGCTTGATTGGTGCGGTTTCCACCCTGACAGTCGCGCCAATTGGTGCGGGTTGCCAGTTCATCACTCACGCCATCCCCTGTCTGGCACGGATTACAGCCAGACAGTCGCGCCATCTCCTATAGGTGCTAGGGTTTACCCTTGTTCAGAAGTTTCTTTTGGTCAGTACTTTGCTTCTGGGTTTGTTTTAGATCCTGCTTGAAGTGGTGAGTCTGGTCTTGGTTGGGAGAAATTCTTTGTTTTTTCATTTTCATGCGTTGGTGCTAGTTGTCAATGACAAAGTCGGGTCAATTTCAGGGTGTGTGAAAATTGAGATTTTTTTTCGCTAAATCCTTCACCAGTGTGTCTTTCCCTTCCATTCTTTTCTCTATATGAGCATAGATTACATTGCTCATTGTTTGAAGTGTCTTATCTCCATGATTGCTTGATGTAAAAGGGAATGAATGCCTTGTTTTGATCTCTTGCTTTGGAAGTCCTCTTTGTGTTTGACCTCATATGTCTTGTCGCCTTTTGAGGGATTCCATTACAAAGTGTTTGAAACAACGATTGCATTCTTAGTGTTTGTTTACATCTCTTTTACATTCATCCTTCATTAAGAAGATTTGCGTTTATTTAGTTTTCGTCTCAAAGTGTTCTTTTTGTTAAAATGCATTAGATCACATTGCATTGAAGAGTATTTTGAGATTTATCATTGAACTTAGATCACATTGTTTAATGATTGAAAGCTAAAAATTGCATTAAGTAGATTCTCATTTCATTGAAAAATGCATTAAGTGCATTCTTATTATTTGAAAAGGAAAAAGAAAATTGTGCATAGATTACAATTGCATAGTTTTCGAAAAAGAGGATTTTTCATAGATCACATTGCATTGTTTGCATCGTTGAATGTTTGAAATTACTTTTGGATAGTGAAAGTCATCTAGTTTGGAAAATATTTCGTTTGCAGTGTTGTTTTATGTCACATCATTGTTTGAAGCTCTTCCCTTAACTAGATAGCATTCATCGAATTGAAAAGTTTTCTTTTCTCATATAGCTGCATACAGGAGATTGTCAGATAACACTTGCTAGGGCCTGAAAACCGAAACATAATTGAAGATCAACCATAAAATTTACTCAATTTACACTAAGGCAGCATTGAAACATTAACGCAACATTTAGTGGTCTAGGCTAGAGACGTGTTCCAGCGTTTTTAAACCTAGTAGCTGTCGTTCGCCTCTTGGCTTTAGAAAACACTAGTACGGACTTGTGCTCCCTGTACTGTTGCGTATATAAAGGGAGACCCCACTAGGTTTCTATCCTTTATCCATAGGAAGTTGAGTTTGTCACGTTATACCCGTGATACACCGGACACAGCATTTGGGGAGATTGCCTGCACGTACGTTAAGTCCTTGGTTGATTTCTCTTTCATTTTGAAACCAAGGTGTATATTGCAGTTCACGGTTATTTGGTACACCCTTTGCCTAGAATTCCTGAGTAGTCATTTCGATCTTTTCTGACTCTTTAAATTTGAAAAGGTCATCAAGAGCTTGTCCTTTCACGCTTGTTTCCAATCTGAAAGTGATAGAGTCACCTTTTTCCTGTTTCTCGACTCTTAAAAGATGAAACGATAGAGTTTTGTTTCAATGTTTTAAAAATTAACTGCCCACAAAATATTCCTGGTTAAAGTTAGTTTCCTTAGGGTGTTGTTCTCAAGATTGTTTCTAATGGAAAATTTTCCGGAGTTCACCAACCAAGGAATCCCCTCTGATGGGAATCCTGGTCCTTTTCCTCGTTTTGGAAATGTTGGTGCTCCTTATATGGCAACGTTGTCCCTTCCTGGGTTAACTGTTGGGTTGTCTGTTTGGTTGTTTTCAACCTCTGTGGTCCCAAATGTCTCGGCTACTGTTCAATCAATTCCTCCACATGAACAACGTCATGTTGATTCCAATGTGGACCTCTCCCCTTCTTCGCCTGTTTCTGCGTCCTCCTCTTCTACTTCGCCCGGTGAAAGTCTGGATTCGAGTAACCAGGTGGCTAAGAAGAAGAAGAAGAAGAATATAAAGAAGAAGAAGTTCGATAAAGGAGAGGCTAAATCTGTGGCTATTGCACCTAAGAAGTCTCCTCTTGATAAACCTTCCAACCCTCCACGGAAAGTCAAGTTCCCTTGCATGTTGTGCACGGGAGACCATCTTCTTCGAGATTTCCCTGGCATTCCCAAGGTGCTTGAAGTATGGTCCAATGGTCGTCCACCGTTGCCTTTGGCTTTCGAGAGTCAGGTTGGGGGAAAATATTCAACTGGTGCTGGTAAGGCTCCTAAGAAGTAGGGTAAGATCACTAATCCCTGTAAGTTGTGTGAAGGGCACCATGCCATTCACCTTTGTCCGTATATGGATGAAGCCAAAAGAGTCTTGGACAACTCGGCTGTTTCTAAACCATGCCTCTCGGCTGGTTATAAATAGCTTTCTTTGAGTCCTCCACCAGCTGATCCTATGATTGGTCAAGAGTCATCCTTGGTCGATCCCGCTCCCTCGGAAATTCAAATTCAGGAATCCATCCCCGACCAACCATTGGTCATGGGATCGGTTGAACTGGCCTCGTCTGCGGTGCACTAGGTCTTTTCCGTTGAGAGTGGACCTCACACCCCCCAGGTTCTTCTTGTTTCTTCAGATTCTTCAGACTTGGAGAAATATTATCCTGTCCCTATACCTCAAGAAGTTGCTCCTTCACCTCCCGTGATGGAGGTCCCGGAGGATTCCCCTCCCACCTTCGAGATGGAGGTCGTGGAGGATGCTCCTTCTTCTTCCGTAACACCAGGGGAAGACCATCTTGGTTCGATCGTAGCCCCTCCGAGTAGTTTGGTCGCTTCCTTTGATTGGAATCGATTTGCAGGATACCGCCTTCCGTCTTATGTGCCTTTCGAGATAACGGTACAAGCCTTTGTTCTGGCTGTACCCAGCACCATTATAGATGAAGGCGCATATGTTAGTGTTCTATCCTCAACTACCTGGCAAGATTTCGGTTCACCGCCACTTGCGCCTAACACGCAGAATCTGTTGGCATTTAACAGAAGAACTAGTCAACCATTAGGGATCCTTCCAAGGTTACCTATTACTTTGGGAGGTAAAACCGTCCATATGGATGTGATGGTTGTTCTAGGCCCCTTAGATTTCAATCTGCTTTTGGGGTGCTATTACACCTATGCCATGGGAGCGCTTGTCTCCTCCCTTTTTCGTGTGGTCTGTTTTCCACATGAAGGATGGATCGTGACCATTGATCAACTTTCATTCTTTGGTCGTGATGTGGCAGCTGGATTGCCATCATCCCTTCCCGGTTTTAATCCACCCATTGTATTTGCCCCACCGCAGGTCAACTATGTGGCTACCTACCCCGTGCCTGTACTCAGTGATGATGTTGTCGTGCATAGTGTGCTGGCGGCATTGGGTCTTGATTTCCGAGATGTTTTCCTTCCATCAGGAGTGGAACTCTTCGCAGTGATGACTTCTTATTCATTATGATGAGGTCGTCAGAGCAGATTTCCTTGTCTTGTGCCAAGCTCGTTAAAAAATGAAACAAGGTTTTCGGAGCACAATTCATTTTCTTGTGTCAAGCTCCTTAAAAAATGAAACAAGGTTGTCGGAGCAGAGTTCATTGTCTTGTGTCAAGCTCATTAAAAAATGAAACAAGGTTGTCGGAGAAGAGTTCCTTGTCTTGTGCCAAGCTCCTTAAACCATGAAACAAGGTCATCTGAGGATAGTTCTTTTAATGTGTCAACCTCGTTAAAATAATGAAACACGTTCTTCTTCAATTCGAGTCTTTGATCAGATCTCGTAAAATCCCAGTCGAGTCTTTCTTAGATCTCGTAATTTGAACCTTCACTCCATCTACCTTTCATATGGATTGAAGCTTGGGGGGCATGTACCTCGAATTGAGTCACCATGCTGGGGGCATGCTTAATTTTTCAAGCATAGTTTATTTCCATTTCAAGATTGTGTAAAAATCAAACCGGTTTCAAGCATAGTTTATCTTTGTTTCAAGCTTGTGTAAAAATGAAACCAACTTCAAGCAGAGTTTTCTGATTTCAAGCTTGTGTAAAAATGAAACCATTCCCATTTTACCTCTTGTGATTTCCATTTTATCAGCCTGTTTTTGCCAGATGAACCTTGGTTTTCTCACTCCATCGTCATTATCTGCTTGGCTGATTATATGCCTTCACTTGATTTTTTTACCCATTCGTAAGGAACCGCTGCGATGAGTGGTCTTGTTAGCCAGCCTCTTGACCTTTATTTGTTTTAAGCAGTTCCACCATCACCGGAACCAATTGCTATCCCTTATACCACTCGTTCCTCCAGGAGGAGTAATCTTTCAGCTCTTTTCTGACTCTCTAAACATGAAAAGATTACCGAGTCCCTTGTCGTTTCGATCTCGTTAAAGTGGACACGAAACGACATCTACCCAGTATACGTTTACCCATTTTTCGGGCTGGGATAGATTATTTACGAAAAAGGAATACCCTAGCCTATCGTGACTAGGAGGTTTTCTCAGACAAAGTTTTCTACCTTTTCGGATCTGAGGAACTATTTATGAAAAGGGACCTTTAGAGTTTACTTTTCTGCTGTCTTTTCAAACTCTCTAAGCATGAAAAGATGTTGAGTTCTTCCTTTGTCAGACTCGTTAAACCTTGATGACATTGGATTCAGTCGTAATGATGATATTTTAGTTTCTCCTTCCTAGGGCTCGTTAAATGTACTAGGATGGATTCGTCCGAAGGACGGACTTATATGACAAGCATATGGTATCCTCTTCAAGCTTGTGTAAAAATAAAGAGGTACTCGCCATAAATGGTGGGGGAAAAAATGGAACCAACATCATTGTCGTGTCGGAAGTATGTCGCTCTTGAACATGGCACTTGTCTGCATTCGTGTCGAGTTGGGGACATATCACCTCATTATCTGATTGCCTCCGTGGGTTTGGGTGATCCCTTTTGACCTCTCATCTGCTCTTTTGCCTCATCATCATGACCTTTGATCTTTTGATGTCAAATACTGCCAAATCCACTGTCGTGTCGCCTATATGTTCAAGAGAAGTTGACCTCTGCAAGTTTCAACCTTCCTCTGATTCTCATCTGATCCTGATTCACAAAGACATTATGTTCCTCTGTTTCGTGTCGATGATGTGGGAAACACTATGGCCCACCTTCGATCAAGTTCACTTCCTATCGACTTCAGCTCATTATCCAGGAAGCTGATCTAGAGACTCCCTTCTGGTACCTTGGAGGCCGCATGCCTCAATGGCAGGTTCTTTGCGTTCGACGTGAGGTTCTCATCATTGGCCTCCGATCGAGTGATTCTACGGGTGTTCGATGTCAGCTCATTGTTCACATGCCGTAGATTGTACCTGTAGTACCTTGAGGACCATTGGCATTAATGGTGGTACCTCTTGCGTCTGTTAACAACTTTCATCATTGGCTGGTAATCAGGCGATGTTCTTGCATGTTTGACTTCAGCTCACATATTCACATGCTTGAACTTGTACTTTGTTCTACTACGGAGCGCAAGACCCTAGATTCGCTTGTTATAATCCAGCCGCGATTTTGTGGATTATTATGATTAGTTACATGACTCTGCTGATTGGATGGTCGCAACCATCAACCACACTGAAAGTTTATCAGACATCCTCACTGGATGGTGCATGCAAGGCCCATGCCCCTGATTCAGATTTTGGTCAGTATACTATGTTGCGTGGATGGCTACCCATGCTCACGATATATCATGTATTTGAGATATCGGTTGTACTTGTCTACGCAGGTTTTCCAACGGCAGTGTTTTCAGTTGGACACATTCTCGTAAAGCATTTCACCCCTCTCTCTCTCTCTGGGCTCATGCTTTAGGGGGCATCTGTTACACAACACATAGCCACCATCCTCATAATTCCCCTTCCCGCACAATTGGAGGGCTCATTCCGTGACTCCGTCGTAAAGAAGACATAACTTCTGAAAACACTTTCATGGCATTCTCTAAACATGTACTTTTTACTTCCTTGAAGACAACTCTCAGAAAAAAACCCTAAAAACACCCCTTTTGCATTGGCGCGGGTAGCCAGTTCAGTACCCGCGCCAATGGGGGAAATCCTTCAAAGAGGGCGCGCCAATTGGCACTCTGTCCCAGAGTCGCACTCGCGCCAACCATTTTAAGGAGTGTTTTTTAAAAATAAATGGTGGAAGTTTCGTCCTAACTGATCCAGAAACTAGTATCTAATTTGAGTTGGGAGGTTTGGCTCCGGATCTCCATGTAGAGGAAGTGGTTTGCCACCTCTCATGGAAGCTTCCTTGAGGATAGGGCCAATCCCATGATTATAGGGATCCCAACTCCCCTTCCTCCATCTATAAAAGCTTGCTCATATCATTTGCAAGCTAGTCTCCAAGTTCCCAAGAGCCATCAGAGCCTTATGCTGCAAGAGCCTTGATTCATTCCCTTAAGGCCAAATCTAAGCAAGGAGATAATTGTCGAGACATCCGAAGAGAGAGGTTTGTCCCATCCCCGACAGGCTTTTTCGAGACGTGTTCCGCTGGTGACCCTCCAAAGGAGAATTCAGCATCGGGGCTATGGTTGTATTCTTCTTTGATTGATTAATGATAAGCGACTATTGGTTATGGTTCCACTCTTGTTGTTGATTATGATGTTGAGTTATGTATTCTCTGACTGACATATAGTTGCATATACTGGATTTTACGCTTGCGTTTGTTTTGTTTCTGGCGTGTGCAGGTGTCCGATCACGGAGATCGTGAGGGGTGTGATCTGCCGGAGCTAAGGAATGGGAGCGCTACTTTCTCTACAAGCGACAACGTTGGATTCCAGGTAAGCCTTCATCGCTAGTTGGTTTATTTGCAATTAGGAACTTGCACTATAGCGTGAACGATTGTTGCTAGACCCGGTCTGGGCTAGTAGAGATCGCCTCTGTCCACAGAGGGGATTTACCTCTACAACAGACATGTCATCCTAGAAGAAATTCCATGGAATATTTATAATTTTTGCATGAAATAAAATTCAGAACGACTGAGATCTGGGAAAAGGTGGCAAACAACATCACACAACAACTCACCTCAGTAAGCGCATGATTGGTCCATGTGTTATTCGTGGTTAGCACTAGGACACATCATCCCGGAACAGGGACCTTGGAGGTTTCAAAGTTAGTGTAGCCATAGACATATATGATTACTGGGATTTTGGAAATGGTGGTAGTTACATGGGATCTGATAACCAATAATAAAATAGTCAGGACATGTCACCCCAAAGGCACTGCCCCGAAAGAAAATTAAAATATGCATGTTATGGAAGCTTTAGGATGAAAAGGCTTTGGGACACAACAACAGACAAAATGACAAAAAATGACCAATGGTAAACCATAAGTTGCGTTGGGAAATAAAGGTCGAACGCTAAGGATAGGGAGCAAGACCTGATGCTATGTGCGACATTGTGACGAAAGGGCACGAAAGATTACCAAATAAATTAAACCCTCAGGGCTATATTATAATGGACCCAACAAAGTTATATGCAAAGATTTTATCAATAAAGTGCTTGGGCCTAAAACCGTTTCACAATTATATTAAAGCAATTGGAACTATTTTGAAGATTTAGCATGAATGGGTTGACATCGTAAATTTTGAAATATTTGGGTGTTTAATCCACAAAACTAGTAGCGCTGAAAGTGATATAAGTAAGGAATGAATTCATATTCCTCCACCATTGTATCAACACATACATGTTGCTCTACTGATTCCTTGAAAGAGGACGACTCAACCTCTACAAGCTCAATCATTAGTGCTAATGGGCCTCCAAATTAGACATAAATTAAGGCCCATATAACCTTTCCTATGCACATAAAAGCTATATTAAATCTCTCCTTATACAATTAATAATGTTTTTTTAGCTTTAATATGTTCTTAGGAAGGTTTAGAGATAATTGCATATTATGTGCCTAATATTATTTATTTTTCCATAATATTGAAAGAATATGGAGTAAATTTCGAATGAGATGATATAGAGACTTTTTCCCTACTACAAGACAGATCAAGATTGGATAATAAATGAAAAATATAATATGAAATTATTGCATAAATTCTGGAGATCCAGTGATTGAGAAAATCTAGGAATGTGTACCATGTCATTTAATGCATATTCATAGTGTTGAGAACTAGATCCATGATTTGAGCGATTTTGGAGGGGAAATCTTCTTCCTTTCAAGGAAAATGCTTCCTCATCATTTTTTATAAGTACCAATTCGAATTGGCCTCTAGGGGCATGTATTTCTTAGTCTTTTTGTGGAGAAAATTTGTTATTTAGAAGCTCCACTTTCATTTCTAGCAAGGATGTACTTGGATTGATTCAAATAATGAAGTATGGTGTCATTTTTAGCTTCTAAAGCATGGTTCTTTCATAGTAATTTTATTTTCCTTGGGCTTGGCCATATTAAGAGCCTCAAATCCCTCTTGTAAAATTTCTTTATGTCATTTGAATGCCTTTTTCACTTGCATCTCTTATTTCTGCATTTACTATTCATGCTTCTTTTGTTGTAGGCCATATTGGTTAAATGATTGAATTGATTTTTTTTTGTAGGTTATTTACAAAGTCAATAGCATGATGCATCCTTATAAAAACTTTTAAAAGTCATATTCATCATTGGGCTACTTGTATTAGTCTACTAGTTCACAAATCTAGAATTTCTCGAAATCCCTTGTAGCAAAATAGTAGTAATATACTGCTATTTTTTAGAACATGTTAATGAGATTAATTTTATTTTATACCACTTGTATTGGTTCATAAAAAATTCAAGTTAATAACAAAATTCACCCCACAAAATTTACACTTGATTACGTTAGGCATTTGGTAGGATAACTAGCTCACTAGTTCTTGAATTTCCAGTTTTTATAGTAGTAATATTCTGCTATTTTTCAGCACGTGTTAACAGGGGTATTTTGGAGTGATTCCACTTTTAATGGAGTCCTAATAAATCCTAATTAATACAAAAAAAATTCCATCCCATTTCCATTTGATTTACTTGGCGATTTGGCAAGTTATCTCACTCATGTAGCAAAATAGGGCCTCCTGTAGCACCTCTTGTAGCACGTGTAAACTTGACCATATTTTATCCAAAAGATTTGTTTTGTCCCTTAGGCTTGAATAATTAACTCTAGTATTTGAACCATGATTGAGTAAGACCAAAAAACCTCTTAAGCCTTGCCTCTTCTCCATTGCAATTCACCTCTGCAGTTATGGTTAGTGGACAGATTCATTACTTGAAGAGCATAATTACTTGATTGAGTACCTTATGAACTCTATTGAAAAAATCTATTTTGAATGTAGTGATTGAATAATGATTTAATGATTAGGTTTTGTCTCATACATCTTAATCTAGGGTTTCCATTTCCAACATTGTTGTTTCTATTGCATAGACTAGGTCTCCTTTTGATGCAACATTTACATTTTGCAAATAGAATATAGTTTACATTCATGAAAGTAGGTTAACCTTTACATTTATGAAAATTAGAGTAACATTTCCATTCCTGCAAATTGATAATCATTTCCATTTATGCAATTAGTTTAGGCTTGATTCCATGCTATTCACTTCATTGTATAAGATTAACGAAAGGACACATTGCATGTTGCACATATAGTGTTGAGACCTCTTAAGTTTTTACAAACCTCGGGTTGATAATTTAAGTCGATAGCCTTTGGATTTGCAACATTATTGTTGCAATATTTGGGTTCATCACTTTTTGGCGTTGTTTCAAGGGATGTGTCAAAATATGAATTGTTTTCTTCCCTAGTTGATTCATTCCTTTTACTTTCTACAAAAGAAAAAAATTGCATTAAGCACATTTCATTTCAAAAATAGAAAATTCCATTACATTAGCATTATTATTAATTTTTTTTTTATAAAAACATTCAGAACCACATCACCATCCATTTTTGCAGGTATAAGAAGAGGAGTTGTCAGAGAAGGTAGAAGAAATGGATGGAAATGATGACAATGAGGAAGATCCTCTTCGATTTCCCATTCAAGATACTAATATTAGTGTTCATATGAAGAATATCCCTCCATCTTTCCTTCCCAAATTCCATGGTACGAGGTCAGAGGATCCAGAAACCTTTCTCTTTCAATTTGAAATCCTTTGTAGATCTTATGGTTACTTACTAAACATTCAAAAATTGAGATTGTTTCCAACAACATTTAAGTATAGAGCTCTTAAAGGGTTCATGAGTTTAGGGACTAATTAAATAAGGTCATGGAATGATATGAAAAATATATATCTAGAAAAATATAAATATCATGATCTTAAAGAATAAATATTTAGAATGACTCAAAAAGAAGATGAAAACATTGAGGATCTAATGAGAGAGATTCATGTATAATGTTAAGAGGGAAAAAATACATCATTTAGGATTTGACACACTAAAATCCTCTTACTTAGAACAATCAGGGATGGGTGGATTGATATCCTTGATATCATGAGTAGAGAACATGTATACCAATTATCATTTGAAAAAATTTGTGAAATATGCAAGCGCATAACAAGAGGAAGGGAAAAAGTAAGTAAATCAACATCAATATTGGCAAGCCAAGATGAACTTGGAAATTTTCTTGATAAATTTAAAACAGAAATACTTAGCAATCTAAGTGAACAAGTAAAAATGTTACAAATGCAAAATGAGAAAAAAGAAGATGTTGATATTTGTGTTTTCCATGCAAAATCACATGCTACTAAATATTTCCCATCATTACCAAGGTTGAAGGAATTTTACCAAGAAGACAATGGAGCAAGTCAATCACCAAAGAATATCTATTATGTAGCTCCAAGAAGACCATGGCAGAATATTCAGCCTGTATGAAGCAAGAACCTAATTCACAATTTCAAGGATATGTGTAACCATCTCAAACTAATTGGAACACACCCTTTCCTTGGAAACCTTGGCCATATCAACCCCAGAACCAATCCTAGCAACAAGGTTGGCAAGAGCCTTATGGAATAAATCCATAATATCCTCAATATTTTCCTTAATATCCTCCATACCCAACTGCACCATGCTATCCCTACCATCCACCTCCACCACAACCACAACGTCAACCACATCCATCTCAAATCTCACTCAACTACATGTACCACCATTCCCAAACCCAAACAATGAAGTAACTCAACCCACTTACAATGTTGAGGTACAACACTTCCAAACAACACCTCTTGATGTGAATGGTATTCACCTTAGATCAGAAATTATATTTCAAAAAAAATATTCTCTTGAAGGACAACATTTTAAAAAAGAAGATTCAAATGAGGAGACCAAAGAATCATAGGTTTCACTTGATGAAGAGTAGACATCAAAATCATAGATTGAGAAAGTTCCCTCATGTTTCCCATCAGATACTCCAAGTGTTAGAGATAAAAAACAACAAAAAGAGGAAGATTTGAATGTCATGGTAGAATAGGACACAAAAATATACACAAATATGCAAGTGGACCATGGGCATCACAATTACAACACTGCACTATTCTTCAATAATTTCTGATCTCATCTCGGTCAAAGCAGTTGGTCTCTCATATTCAGGTACATGTCAATGCATATTTTTCGAGCCTACACATGATTTTATCTTTCATCTTGATGTGCACATGGCTCCACTGGAAGTATTCATATACTTGAAAGAGTTTTTTTTTTTCAAGTAGAGTAGGATAGAAAAAATAAATGGAAAAAGGAAAAATAAAAAATAAGAGGAAAAGAATAAAACCTCAGGTGAAAACCTCCTTTGAGGCACCTGAGATTGGCTCATTGATTTAAAACCTCCATGAGGTAGTCAATGGGTTGGAAAAAAGAGAAAAAGATAAAAATAAAGGATCCTAGGTGAAAACCTCCTTTGAGGCGCCTAGGCAGACCTACTATTTGAAAACCTCATTGAGACAACTAGTAGGCTTAAAGAAAAAAATGAAAAAAAGGAGAAAAAAATGGAAAAAACTATGAAAAATAAAATAAAATGTTTTTCCAGTTGCATATATGTGTTTTCATGCAGGTACTCCTCCACCCGCATAAGGAAAAGAAACAAGTTAGCACTACAAAAGGAGAAAAAGAAAGAAATGAGCAATGAGGCAAGAAAAAGGTTAAAAACAGGCAACCTTGGGCTTCTTATCTTCTATGAAAACTACTCAAGAAGGACCAAGGGCATGTCAATCCATCACCCACATCCATTTCCAACATCCACCCATCATTCCCAATCCTTTCACATTCATTTTCCTCGTTGTCCTAAAATGCTACAGGAAGGTTTTGTTTTGCTACAAGAGGCCAAAATACACAGGGAAATTTTTTTTTTACCATATCTCAAAAATCGTGCATCCATTGTCCAATTTTTTTCATGAGGAGATGCATATGGATGATGGTAACATGCTTAAGGAATTTCAACAAATTCCAGTGCACACTTTTCGATAATTTTTCGTCCATCACCTACAACCATTTTTAATTTTTCTATATATTTGTGCATCTGTTAGCTAAGAATTTTAATGGGGAGATGCATAAGATGTTGAAAACATGCTCAAAAAATTTCAGATAAACCCAATCTACCTTTTGAGAGATATGGATAAAACAATTATGCTACATGAGTGACCATAATTGCTACAGGAGTGTGATCAACATAGAGAGAGGGGTCAGATCCTATGTTTTCCTCGAGGGAATGACAAAATAAGTATACCACACAGCCATCACCCATATTACACACCATTTAGCCACTTCTCCACCCAAATAATCATCTTTTTCCATTGAAAATACCCATTTTTTACCCCTTCTCCCACAATTTTCACCAAAACCAAAGCTTCTAATCCTTATCCATGAGTTTAACATGAATTATCGGATTTTTTGGATGCATTTTTTGAAGGTTATTGTGATCATATAGAGTTCTATGTGACTACTACAAGAAATAATCCAGTTCTGTAGCAGTTTGCACAAGCCCTCCAAAACCACAATCAAAAGCACTCGAAAGCACAAGAATGAAGAATTGACCAACATGAAGCATTGAGCGATCATCTCCTTGATCTTGGGTAGCCAAAAAAATTTTGCAGGGCTACTACATGGTCATTGATCATGTCCAACAATAGCAACTTGATCCACCATCAACAAGACCTGGAATGACAACTTCGATCAGTCAAACACATTTCAAGAGAAAAATGTTTAAAAGAAAATCCAATGCATGGAGCAACACACATAAGAAGATAACAACTCAAGGAACCAACAAATCATCCATTACCTTTGTTCACATGCAACCATTAAAGGATCATCACTAGCATCTTTAGAACCACCAAATGCAACTTTGATATCACCTGTAAAAATACATCAAGGGTAAGGCATAGGTATGAAATACTCAAAACCTCTCCTGCAGACTTATTTTAGCTCAAAAAAATGGTGTAAGTGTATGAAGGAACATTTTTTTTATAGAAAAATTTAGTAGCAAAGAACCCTTAGCCTTATCTAGCAGTTAACTTCACTTTTCCACCAAGACACCCACACATGGGGGAGAGGAAAAGACATAAGTGAAGAGGACTTGAGAAAGTGGGATGTAATCATTTAGTCGTGATGGAGGAAAAGGATTGAGAAGGGGTAGGTGAGTACCAACTCAGTTAACTCAAAGCACTTTGAGTTTATTTTGCATGTAATGAAAAAACAGAGAAAAAAATTGAAAAAAGAAAAAAAATAATGGAAAAATCAATAAAAAAATAAAAAAAATAAAAGGTGGACCCACCACCTCTTAGCATGAAATATTAGTTGCTACATGATTCGGGTTGTGTGCTACAATAAGGAACATCATTGCTACAAGAAGAACATATTTTCTACAGGAAGCTAATATAGTGTTGTTTGTGCTCAACCTAGTCTCCTAAATTGAGTTCATTAATTGTCAACCAGGGTTGGTAAACTGCTGAAGTGTGGTGCACTATATGTGCCTAGGTATTTGTTTCTTACCACGTTGTGTTTAGTGTTTTATGATGTTTTTGGTTTATGGTCTATGTTTTGAAAGGGAAGAAACTAAATGTTTGGTGAAAAGAGCTATTGGCCTAAACTATGGATGGTAAATAACAAATGCAAATACTAAAACAGAACAAAGCCTAACTATGGCTAACAAACAACAAACACAAAGCTTGATAATGACTTCAAGGAAATAAATTACAACATGAGCTTAAACTTGTCCAATTCATTCATTAAAGATGTTTTGGAAGAGCTTTTAAGAAATGGGCAAGTTAAGTGTAAATGAAGTTCTCCTAACTAAACAATCAAACAATCAACTTACAATGTTACAACATCTCATCCATGATTAAAGGTCTATTGGAATATATTTGGAAGAGAACACTTGTAGCACTATAAGATTTCTATTCGAAACTAGCTTCTAATTCTGTTCTGCAACTCAATCTAGCACCACTAGGCTTCACTCAAAAGTTATAGATTTCCTTTTAGAATAGTCTTTGAGAAAAGACTTGTTTGTGAAATGGTAAAAAGGTTGCAAAATAATCCAGGCCTTAGACTGATACTACCTTCTGTCCGGATAGTTATGTATTAGCATGAGTTTGGAACAAAAGAAGTTTTGTAAATAATGAAGACCGTGGTATTTAAATTTAACAACTAATACGATTTAAAATGCAATGGATAGCAACTAAACTAGAATGTTAACACAGTGAGCTAAGCTAAGACTAAACTAGGATGCTACTAGTCTACAATGAATAGTGTTAAACTAAAAAGCCATTATCAAACTGGAAATGGAATGACAGAGCTAAACAAAATGCATTCTACCTCCGGAGTGCTATAACTAAATTAACATGCAATTAACCTAAGGAATTCTACAGCCCATCTCGTTCAGTATGAATGATATTTTGGAAGAGTTTGTGAGAACAAGTATGGCTATATTATACAGTCCTGGCTATAGTATCCAATGCAATTGAACATAAACATAAAGCGAAAGCAAATACAGCTAAATCTAAGACAACATTGCCTTTGAAATGGACCCAGTGAAAAAAGGCATATCAGGGTAACAACTAAACCACGCTCAGCCTTGTAGCTATCCCTACAAGGACAGGAGAGGCCTCTCTCCATAGAATAGATATCCAATAACACAATATTGAACTAATTTTAGGCTAGATATATAAATGGGAAAAGGAGTTTTGATAAATGACTGAAATTTCAGGGATGTATGGGACAAGAGGATAATATGAACCAAGGAATCAAATCAAGATACAGGGTATTTCATGGGGCAAGATAGGCAGGAGATTTAGCAATCAAGTTGAAATAAGATGGAGTGCAAAGACTGTTGAGAAGCTGAAAAGGGCATAATAAATGAATCCTTTTCAAATAGAAGAAAACACACAGAGTATGAATGATTCCCCAAGGTAGAGCATATAAAATGGATTCTACCTTTCTAACTTGAAAAACATTCAACTGGAAATGTTTATGAATGAATAGTGAAACATAACAATTTACATATGAAACACAAAGGAGAGACATATGCTAAAACTCATACCACATGAATCCCACAAATCAGTGCATCTAACTTAATAATTCTGTAAAGCTGGCCACAAAGGGGCTGAAACAGCGCCCACCTTGTTCCCTGAGATTTTTTAGACCTCAGACTCTCCAGCCTTTACAAAATGATTAGTGTTTGCAATAAATAGACAGATTTGCAGGAATAAAAATCGCTAGAAAGAGGAGAAATCATAACTGAAAATAGAAGGCCAAAAGCCAACAGTCTCTTCGTAAAAGAAAAGCTACGTTACATTATTTTCATTTGGGATTTTCGGATATCCAATGCGGAGGCAAAACCTGTAGCGTGGATCCTTTAGAATCATGCTGAAGATGCGACTGTTACATTTCTGTTTCTCGGCCTCTGACGTTTCGCTTTCCATTATTTCTTTATTCTCCGGCTTTTTAATAGAACGCTGATAAAATGAATTTATGCTTTTCGTAAAGGTAAAAATGTATTTTAAATGGGAAGAGGGAAGGGAAATGGAGGCAGGAACCACATAAATCTCTATCGCAAATCGGGCAGGGGGAGGAATATCATATATGAAATAAACTTCCGATGCGATTGGACGGGAAAAGCCTTTGTATAAACAATATGAATGATTTTTTAACTTTTACACGAAAAAAAAGGGTTTTGTAATGCATGGCGGAGGACCTTTAGTGGTGGGACCAAAGGGTATAAATCGCATCGCAATATCGGAGGGGAGCAGGGGGTAATCTCATTAGAATTTGCGATGCGATCAGAGTTTGCGACGGGGAAATTGCGATGGGCAGAAGTTGCGATGGGCGGAAGTTGCGATGGGGAAATTGCGATCGGCTGAAGTTGCGATGGGGATTTTGCGATGGGAATGTGCGATGCGATCGGAGGATTGCACGGGATCGCATCGCAAATATTTGCGATGGGCTCATCGAGCATACAAATGAACTTTGAGATTTGCGATTTGCGATGGAAGGCAGGCTAATATAATATAAAGTTTTGGACTTTGATATAAGTTTTAAAGGCATGAAGGGGAAATGGTTAGAAATAAATCGCATATTTGTATTAAATGGTTTATAATGCGATATTATAATCGGAAGGGAGAAGAAAGGGGTTTTTAAAGGGATTTGAACATAAATTTAAAGGGGAAACATGAGAAATAGGGGGGTTTAGGGAATAGAGGGCTTTTACTTCACTAAAGCATAAAATTAAATCCAGAGGTCAGTTTTGAGAGTATAGTATACCATTGGAAAGCTCTTTCCGGGCTCTTTCTGATGGATCTGCTTTGAAGATGATCTGGCACTGAGCATGCTGTGGAAAACTTCTCTAAAGGTAGGGACATCACTTTGTGGAGATAACAACTTCTGAATTGCGACTTTGAGTTTATCGACTTCCTCATGACCTTGCTGATATTATTCATATTTGACTCATTAATTTGACCATGGTGAGACCCTAGAAACTAATGAGACCCATCCTATGACCTACTAATATGATTTTGAGAATGAAGGTGGCTAATGACTAAAGACCATAGAAAGGAGAATCAACAAGTACCTCATGAGGGAAAAACTGATGAAAAATTACTACCATAAATGAATCCATGACCTAGTGGAATGGTGAAATTGATTATTATGGGACTCCTAATATGCAAATGCAAAGAGTAACTTTGATCACTGATGGCAGTATGACTAGACTGACACTAACATTGGCTCCAATGGGGATGGTAGCTCCTTGGAGGTGCCAAGAACACCGTAGAACAAGTAGCCTTATCCATTGGGCATGGAGTCAAAATGTTGAAAACTAAACTGAATACTGAAAGAAACTTGACCCAACAAACTGACTCAAAAGTGACTCAAAGCTAACCTAGACAAAACTTAACATTTAAAGCTTGATGGCAGTATATGACCAAGACTTGAGGGTTTCAAATCCTGATGATAACCACCTATGTTTCTTACAAGACAATGTACCATCAGGCTATATTAAAATGCCAATGTAACCAATCAAGCAAATGCCACCTTGATTGATTCTCTAGATCATATCCTCTTGAAAAAAAAAGATACTTGCAACTGGGCATCCAAAAGCATAGTTGACCATGATCTCCTTCATCACTGAATACTGCAATAATCATCTTCACTGCTGATTGCAACATATTTTTCTTTGGATCCTGAAAAACATGAAGATTAACCTCCTGCTGAAGAAACAAGGTGTCTTTTTCTCTTGATAATGATTTTTCTTCACAATGTACCTCAATAAGAGTATGTTCCTGGTCTTCAAAAAATTCTGAAAAAGTAGGTGAGCATATTCCCTCTTGAAAAAACATTTCAAAGCATGAGACATAGGAAGAAGAATCTGAATGGCAGTCTTGAATGCTCTAATCTTCTGTAGTCTGAATATATTGTTGGTCATCTTCATATGATATGACAACTATATTGTCATGTTTCTTATCACATTCATTAGTCATAGGAGAAGAAGGTTCAGATGATTCTTGAAATCCAAAACTGGCATTCCTATCATCTACCAAAGATTCATCCAAAGAAACTTTTTCACTTACTTGAACAAAGATCTCATCTTGCTTTTCATAGAGGGAATGGATTACCTCCTCGCAAGATTCAGTTCTGTGGGATGAGAGCGTTTAGGTCTCAGAACTCGTTTTCTTCATTTGAGGTGTCCCCATAATAGAGCACTCCATTATGAGACCGTGGGAACAATATACCTGCCATCATCACATTTTGAATCAGGATCCGGTTTATCTTTATCAAGTATCTATCAGAACCTCCATTTTCCTGCGTATCATCCTTTATTTCAACCAGATCTGAAATAAAACACTGTCTTTCATCATTTTCAACTGTATGGAATTCTTCAACCTGCTGATCTTGATAAGTATCCTCTAAGATTTCTCCGTGTTGTTGAAACGGATTTTCATACAATGTTTCCATGATTTATTCGTCCATGAATTCGTCATATCCATAAAAATTCTCCATATCTTTAATTAAATTATTAACGTGTTTACAAAAATTTTGCACTAGTATTAAGGATGGATAAGATTCTTTATATCTTTCGAAGAATATGGTATGAAAATATTTTAAACAATAAATACAACCAGGTGGCAAACTTTCATACCAAGATCGAGCTTCATCTTCCAGAGTAGCCATAAACATTTTCATCAAACAGTCTTCAGGAAAATCGATCTTTAATTTATGCACATGAATGTGAAATTTCACCAGATGAAGGGCAACTTTATTACCTTCCACACTTCTGAACATAGGTAAATTCTGAAGCCAATCCACCTTGGTCATTTTATTTGGGAAACTTGGAATATGGCCTCGGCTCATGGGAGCATATCTTCTTGCAATACGTTCCATTTTAAAACAAAGATCTTAAAGCTACTGATCTTCCTGCAGTGGAGTCACCATGAAGGATTTGATTTTCTGGATCTTTCAGTGAATGGAGTCGCCAGGTGAATGTTTTCAGCCTTTATATGCATTTGATTTTTATGCACCATCAACATTCAGATATAATATTCTGTCATTATTTTACCAGGAAAATATTACTGGGGTACTTAATCTTCTATGCAAAAAGTTTGTAATTTTGAGTCCCCAGTATGGTCGCCAGAGATGTTAGCACCCAATCTGAACCTCAGGCTGAAAAAGGCAAATCAGGGTAACAACTAAACCATGCTCAGCCTTGTATCTAGCCCTACAAGGACAGGAGAGGGCTCTCTCCGTAGAATAGATATTCAATAACACAATAATAAACTGATTTTAGGCTAGATATATGACTGTGAAAGGGGTTTTGATAAATGACTGAAATTTTCAGGGATGTATGGGACAAAAGGACATCATGAGCTGAGGAATTAAATCTAGGACACAGAATATTTCATGGGGCAAGGTAGGCAGGAGGTTTAGCAATCAAATTGAAATAAGATGGAGTGGAAAGACTGTTGAGAAGCTGAAAAGGGCATAATAAATGAATCCTTTTCAAACAAAAGGAAATACACAGAGTATGAATGATTCCGCAAGGCAGAGCATATAAAATGGATTCTACCTTTCTAACTTGAAAACAATCAACTGGAAATGTTAATGAATGAATGGTGAAACTTAACAATGTACATATGAAACATAAAGGAGAAACATATGCTAAAACTCATACCACATGAATCCCACAAATCAGAGCTCCATCACTTTATTAATTCCCTGCCAAAACTGTACAAAAGGAGCACAAAGCTCAATACCATACTCTTACCCTGCTTCTGAGTTTTCAGACCTCAGACTTTCAGCCCTTTGCAAATAATTATAATTTACCAGAAATAGACAGATTTGCAGGAATACAAATCGCTAGAAAGAGGAGAAATCATAACTAAAAATAGAAGGCCAAAAGCCAATAGTCTCTTCGTAAAAGAAAAGCTGCATTACATTATTTTCATTTGGGATTTTCGAATATCGAATGCGGAGGTCAAAACCTGTAGCGTGGATATTTTAGAATCATGCTAAAGATGCGACTGTTACATTTCTGTTTCTCGGCCTCTGACGTTTCGCTTTCCATTATTTCTTTATTCTCCGGCTTTTTAATAGAACACTGATAAAATGAATTTATGCTTTTCGTAAAGGGAAAAATGTATTTTAAATGGGAAGAGGGAAGGGACATGGACGCAAGAACCACATAAATCGCAATTGCAAATCAGGCGGGGGGAGGAATATCATATATGAAATAAACTTCCGATGCGATTGGACGGGAAAAGCCTTTGTATAAACAATATGAATGATTTTTTTTTAACTTTACATGAAAAAAAAGGGTTTTGTAATGCATGGCGGAGGACCTTTAGTGGTGGGACCAAAGGGTATGAATCGCATCGCAATATCGGAGGGGAGCAGGGAGTAATCACATTAGAATTAGCGATGCGATCAGAGTTTGTGATGGGGAAATTTCGATCGGGGGAAATTGCGATCGACGGAAGTTGCGATGGGCAGAAGTTGCGATGAGTGGAAGTTGCGATGGGGAAATTGCGATCGGCTGAAGTTGCGATGGGCGGAAGTTGCGATAGAGGTGCGATCGGCCCAAAGTTGCGATGGGGATTTTGCGATGGGAATGTGCGATGCGATCGAAGGATTGCGCGGGATCGCATCGTAAATATTTGCGATGGGCTCATCGAGCATACAAATGAACCTTGCGATTTGCGATGGAAGGTGGGCTAATATAATATAAAGTTTTGGACTTTGATATAAGTTTTAAAGGCATGAAGGGGAAGTGGTTAGAAACAAATCGCATATTTGAATTAAATGGTTTCTAATGCGATATTATAATCGGAAGGGAGAAGAAAGGGGTTTTTAAAGGGATTTGAACATAAATTTAAAGGGGAAACATGGGAAATAGGGGGGTTTAGGGAATAGAGGGCTTTTACTTCACTTAAGCATAAAATTCAATCCAGAGGTCGGTTTTGAGAGTGTAGTATACCATTGGAAAGCTCTTTCCGGGCTCTTTCTGATGAATCTACTTTGAAGATGATCTGGTGCTGAACATACTATGGAGAACTTCTCTGAAAGGCAGGTACATTGCTTTGTGGAGATAACATCTTCTGAATTGTGACTTTGCATTTACTGACTTTCCTCATGACCTTGCTGATATTATTGATATTTGACTCATTAATTTGACCATGGTGAGACCCTAGAAACTAATGAGACCCATACTATGACTTGCTAATATGATTTTGAGAATGAAGGTGGCTAATGACTAAAGACCATAGAAAGGAGAATCAACAAGTACCTCATGAGGGAAAAACTTATGAAAAATTACTACCATCAATGAATCCATGACCTAGCAGAATGGTGAGGTTTATTATTTATTATGGGAATCACGATGCCAAAAATCAAAAAGTAACTTTGATCAGCGATGGCGAGTATGACTAGGCGGCACTATGAGACACCACGGCTACTTCTTACTCATTGTTATGATATTTTGGAAGAGCTTTGTAAGAGTAAGGTGACGCTATACTTAGTGTAAAAAGCAACTAAGACCTACAATACCCGCGATTATGCCTTATTCATCATGATGATATTTTGGAAAGTTTATTAGAGTAAGTCTACTTTGTGATAATTAGCGAAGGAATTGCAACAAAATATACAACACCGCGGCTATTCCTTATTCATCGTAGAGATATTTTGGAAGAGTTTATTAGAGTAAGTATAAACGTAATGATTAATGAAATCAACTATGAACGTAAACTTCGAAAACTTGATAAGCTAGAAAGCGAAACTAAAATACTAATCTGCTTAGTAAAAACAAGAAATTTCTTTCCGGGAGCGGGGGCCCTCTACCACCAGAGTAGCACGAAATCTAGTTCAAGATCGACTCAATGCGTTCAAGGAAATGCTGCTTCTTTCATTAAAGATGAATCACTTCAAAACAAAGTATTCTCGGACTTCAAAAATCTGGCAATCAACCACAAAATCTAACCAAAATCTAACCTTGTCTCTCGGTTTCCCGAGCTACATTTATAGAAAATTTACATAACAGAACTTGAGATAATACAGGGATTACTATCTTTCCATGGCCAAATCCAAGTGGGCTCTAAAGGGTGGCATGTTCTTTATGACAAAGGACATACGAATTTGTCCTTGTCCCTGTGGAGTACATCTCCTAGTTTGAGTTCCCATTATATTAAGTACAAAATTAAGATTCTAAACTCTTCATGGAAGCAAAATGCTAAAGCATGATGCGAATAGACCATGTGGTTTTCTGCGAGAGAACATCGGAACTGTGGCTGTAAGTGAGGTATGAAATTGGCAACTAGCTACAGAATGTCTGCATTCTGTAGCTAGTTTCAGTTCAAAAAGTACTACAATGACAAAATCATAAAAACATAACAAGTTAGCCATGATATTCATTCTTAAAACAATTTTAACTAATTTCATTGATCATTTGAGCCTAGGATTAATAATGGACAAAAGAAATGGAGTGGAATGTGGTGGAAGAAAGAACATTCTTGGAGCTCAACATACCCCCACTGCTAGATTCTTGCATGTCCTCATGCAACTATTCCATGAACTCAGAGACCTCTGCAAGAACATCGAACCCTCTTCTTCTGCTTTGCCTGGTAGTTAAAGGCCTTCTGGGCTTCCTGATGACTAACTTGAACCTTAAATTGGTAAGTGCCCTAATTAGCTTTTTGTTTCTCTTTTTCAATTTTTCATTGGCTTTTTCCACTTTGTCCATTTGTAGAGACAGGGCTGAGTTCATATTGGTTTTTAGTTTAACTTGCTCCCTCAGAATATCATTCTCAGTCCTGATATGTCTATTAAGTACTTCTAGCTCGTACTTATCTCTTCTTAGCACATCTATTTCAGACAATGGAGGACTAGGGGTTCTGTCTCTACTCTCTGAAGCTTTCCTCTCCAATGTTTCAACATAGTTGTAAATTTCTTGCTGTGCAGGATCAATTTCTGGAACTTCTTCATCAAAATCCTCCTCAGTAGGTGTTTCTTCGTCTTCTATGTTTATGACTCCAGTTTGTTTAAATTTTGTTTTCTTTAGTATCCCCCTCAGTCTGTGGCTCCTCCTCGGTTGAGATGGCCCTTCTCCTTTTTCTTTGGCAAATTTTCTTATGATCCTCTCTTTCTTAAGCTATTTTTTAATCTGAACTAATTTTTCAGAGATCATTTCTTCACTGCTTTCTTGTATTGTTTTACCAGTTTCAGTTTTGGAGGATTTCCATCTTCTGCTTATTTTTGCAGGTTCATGTTCAGGTGAAGGTTCTTTTGGTTCCTCAAAGTGATTTCTCACCAAGAACTCTTCCCAATTATCCCCTATTTTGCTCAAATGACGTTCAACCAAAATCTTGACTAAACCATGGTGGTATAAGGTTGTCTCCAGAAATTGAATTCTCTTTTGGACACTTGAAGCCATTTTCTTTAAACTTTGGAGCAAGAAATAGGGAAAATTAAGTTCTTCTTCTAGGAAATGCATTATCAACCTAATATGGTAAACGTAGAAAGTACCATATCTACCTTCACAAGTGATGAATTTTTGCAGGATAAGCAACATGTTCCTCCATTTGTTCTTTAATGCAGAGCTAGGGATACCCTTTTTAAAAACAGTGACATCCATACCTGGTGACTTGAGTATCTGCTTCCATGCTTCGTTACGGAATTCTCTGTTCTTAAACCACCTTTCTCCTTTCCTAGGCAGTCATGTTGCTTCTGCAATAAAAGCCTCTGTGACAATGAATTTAATATCTCCAACTTATCTTCCAAGTTTTCATCCTCTTTTTGTATCATCTTGAACACTTCCTCCTTATGATTAACTGGCATACAATAATCCAAATACCTCTCTAGAAATGCTTGTTTCATGTCTTCCTATGTCCTAATAGAACTATTGATCAAACTCATAAACCAATTCAATTCTTCTCCTTTCAATGTTGAAGGAAATAATTTAAGTTTTTGAGCATCTTGTAAGTAGTCATAAGTTCTACATAGGACTTCAAATTCAAATAGGAAGGTTTCAGGATCTTCAGTTTTAAGTCCATAGAAGTTTGGAAGGACAGAGGGTGAAATGTTTTCTTGGCTGTATTGGTTTTTCCATCTACTTTGGAAACTCAAAAGAGCTTTCCCCATCTTCTCTTATACTCTCTTCACTCTCCTCCTTCTCTCCTTCTCTACATACCTTCATTCTCCTTCTCTTCATACTCTACCTTCATTCCCTCCAAAATGTAACATTCATTAAATACCTTTCTCCCTTCTTCTGCCATAGTTGATTCTTCGGTGGAAGTGGAAAAGTTTGTGTCTCTAGCAAGGTCCTTGAATCTTCTTCTAAGACATGTTCAGTGGATGAAGTGGAAGGTCTTTCTAATGGAATATTTGATCTTAAGTCCTTCCGGGAGTCTAGGACTTAAGGGATGGAATGTAGGTCCGAGCGGAGGTGTACCCGTTTCTCGGTCTAGGTGGAACAAGTGGTATTTCTAGGACCAAGCTCGCGATCATGAATCGCCTTGAGTCTGCTTGATGTACATAATTGCTTTTGGGAGTTACAGCAAGGCCATTTGTGCTGCTACCGCAACGGCGCAAAATGTTTGCAGCTTTTCAACCTAGTGTTCCTAAATTGAGTTCATTAATTGTCAACCAGGGTTGGTAAACTGCTGAAGTGTTGTGCACTATATGTGCCTAGGTATTTGTTTCTCACTACGTTGTGTTTAGTGTTTTATGATGTTTTTGGTTTTATGGTTTTATGTTTGAAAAGGGAAAGAACTAAGTGCTGGTGAAAAGAAGTTATTGGCCTAAACTATGGATGGTAAATAACAAATGCAAATACTAAAACAGAACAAAGCCTAACTATGGCTAGTAAACAACAAATACAAAGCTTGATAATGACTTCAAGGAAATAAATTACAACATGAGCTTAAACTTGTCCAATTCATTCATTAAAGATGTTTTGGAAGAGCTTTTAAGAAATGGGCAAGTTAAGTGTAAATGAAGTTCTCCCAACTAAACAATCAAACAATCAACTTACAATGTTACAACATCTCATCCATGATTAAAGGTCTATTGGAATATATTTGGAAAATAACACTTGTAGCACTATAAGATTTCTATTCGAAACTAGCTTCTAATTCTGTTCTGCAACTCAATCTAGCACCACTAGGCTTCACTCAAAAGTTATAGATTTCCTTTTAGAATAATCTTTGAGAAAAGGCTTGTTTGTGAAATGGTAAAAAGGTTGCAAAATACTCCAGGCCTTAGACTGATACTACCTTTTGTCTAGATAGTTATGTATTAGCATGAGTTTGGAACAAAAGAAGTTTTGTAAATAATGAAGACCGTGGTATTTAAATTTAACAACTAATACGATTTAAAATGCAATGGATAGCAACTAAACTAGAATGTTAACACAGTGAGCTAAGCTAAGACTAAACTAGGATGCTACTAGTCTACAGTGAATAGTGTTAAACTAAAAAGCCATTATCAAACTGGAAATGGAATGACAGAGCTAAACCAAATGCATTCTACCTCCGGAGTGCTATAACTAAATTAACATGCAATTAACCTAAGGAATTCTACAGCCTATCTCGTTCAGTATGAATGATATTTTGGAAGAGTTTGTGAGAACAAGTATGGCTATATTATCCAATGCAATTGAACATAAACATAAAACTGAAAGCAAATACAACTAAAATCTAAGACACCACAGCTACTTCTTACTCATTGTTATGATATTTTGGAAGAGCTTTGTAAGAGTAAGACTGGCTATGCCACTTAGTGTAAAAAAGAAACTACAAACCTACGATACCACGATTGTACTTATTCATCATGATGATATTTTGAAGAGTTTATTAGAGTGAGTCTAACTATGATAATTGAAAGATTTTACTCCCCCTAGCACCGAAACTGTGTATTCATCAATCCCATGTGCTTTAGGAAGAGTTTTTTAGAGTAAGTATGGTATGATTAATGAAATCATTGAGCTAAACATCGAAACTTGTCTAAGCTGAAAGCAACCTAAAATAACATCTAAGCCGTAAACAAGGGCTGCTAGGAGCGAGCCTCTATACAGTGTGCAATCTAGTTCAAGATCGACTCAACGCGTTCAAGGAAATGTTGTTTCTTTCATTAAAGAGGAATCACTTCAAAACATAGTATTCTCAGACTTCAAAAATCCAGCAATCAACCACAAAATCTAGCCAAAATCTAAAACTTGTCTCTCGGTTTCCCGAGCTACATTTATAACAAATTTACATAACAGAACTTGAGATAATACAGGGATTACTGTCTTTCCATATTAAAATCGAACTAGAACTCTAAAGGTGGCATCGTAATATGACAAAGGACATCTGGACTGTCCTTGTCCTATTAGGAGTGTATCTCCTAGTTTGAGTTCCCACGTGCATAACCACGTACAGAATTCCGTTCAATCTTCATGGAGAGAAAACAAGTAACAAAGACATGATATGGAATACGACCATGTGGTTTTCTGCGAAGGACATACGGAACACAACCAAAAACATGAAGATGGTGCCAATTGGCAACTAGGCTATGAGAATGTAAACCTAGCTAGTTTACGATTCAAAATGTACTACGATGGAAAAAAATCCCCAGCAAAAACAACACTTAACCAAGTTGACATGATATTCATTCTTAAAGCAATTTTAACTAATTTCATTGATCATTTGAGCCTGGGATTAATAATGGACAAAAGAAATGGAGTGGAATGTGGTGGAAGAAAGAACATTCTTGGAGCTCAACAAGTGCTATAGGAGGGAAAATTTCACCCATAGGGAGGCCCACCACTGGAGCAGTCACATTTAAGAGGCTCAAGACACAAAATTCCTTGTTACAAGAGGAAACAAAAGAGATACAAGAGAAAACATGGGTTTCTACAGGAGCAACATGAGATGCTACAAGAAGACACAACCACACCAAAAGAAGAGGAAAAATTTCTTCAAGAAATCCAGAAGCCTGATCCACAACCCAATCTATAATCCTACCACAAATTTTTTGAGGGAGGTGGGACTATACTTGAGAAATTTTCTATACCACTCTTCTTTGAGTTGGAGAAGGAAAGAGGTAGAAAAAATAGATGGGTGCAAATTGAAAAATAAAAAAAGGTAGAAGATGTGGGCCTCATGGAGGAAAAACTAAATGAAATGAGCAAGGAATTAACCAACTTAAGGTTGAGAGAGTCAATAATGAGGGAGAAGTTACAGGCAAAAAGCATAAGTCTAAAAGAGCAGCTGCAAGAAAAAGAGGTACAAATTTTCACTATGGAAAGTATATCCATGGAAGCCATACAATGAAGCCAACCATCAAAATCACATTCCATTGAGCTAAGGAAGGGAATTGCATGGAAAGACATCTGAGGAATAAAATAAGAACAACAAGGAAAGAAGTTGGATAGGTTGCTCAGAGGATGAGCAACAATTTCAGTAGGGGGTATGATGGGCCTCCAAATTACACATAAATTAAGGCCCATCTAACCTTTCCTAGGCACATAAAGGTTATATCAAGTATCTCCTTCTACACTTAATAATGTTTTTTTAGCTTTATTATGTTCTTAGGAAGCTTTAGAGGTAATTGCATATTATGTGCCTAATATTATTTATTTTTGCAAAATATTGATAGAATATGGAGTAAATTCTGAATGAGATAATATAGTGACTTCCCTACTACAAGATGGATCAAGATTGGATAATAAATGAACAAGATATTACGAAATTATTGCACAAATTATGGAGCTCTGGTGATTGAGAAAATCTAGGAATGTGATCTCTATTATTTAATGTAGATTCCTAGTATTGAGAACCAAATCCACTATTTGAGGGATTTTGGAGGGGAAATATTCCTCCTTTCAAGGATAATGCGTCCTCATCATCTTGTATAAGTACTAATTCAAATTTTCCTCTAGGGGCATGTATTTATTAGACTTCTTGTGGAGAAAACTTATTATTTAGTAGCTCCACTTTCATTTATAGTAGGGATGTACTTGGATTGATTAAAATAATGAAGTTTGGTGCCATTTTTAGCTTCTAAAGTTTGGTTTAATTCATATGACTCTGATTTTCCTTGTATTTGGCCATCCCAAGAGCCTCAGATCCCTCTTTTACAATTTCTTTATGTCCTTTGAATGTCTTTTTCACTTGCTTCTCTTATTTTTGAATTTACTATTCATGCTTCTTTTGTTGTAGGCCATATTGGTTAAATGATTGAAGTGAGTTATTTTGTAGGTTAGTTAAAAATTCACAAGCATGATGCATCCTTAGAACAAATTTTAAAATTCATATTCATCATTGAGCTACTTGGATTGGTCTACTAGTTCACAAATCTAGAATTTCTGTGAATCCCTTGTAGAAAAATAGTAGTAATTTTATGCTATATTTTAGAATGTGTTATAAGATTCATTTGAGCTGATTCCACTTGTATTGGGTCATAAAAACACTCAAGCTAATCAAAGTTTTTACCCCATAACATTTTCAATTGATTAGGTTAAGCATTTGGTAGGTTAACTAGCTCACTAGTTCTTGAATTTCTAGTTTTTAGAGCAGTAATTTTCTACTCTTTTTTAGCACGTGTTAACATGGGTATTTTGGAGTGATTCCACTTGGAATTGAATCCTAAGAAATCCTACTTAATAAAAAAAATTCCCTTCCCATTTTCATTTGATATTCTTGGGAATTCGACAAGCTAACTCGCTTCTATAGCAAAATAGGGCCTCATGTAGCACTCCTATAACACGTGTAAACTTGACCAGATTTTCTCCAAAAGCTTTGTTTTTTTAACTTATGCTTGAATAATGAACTCTGGGCTTTGAACCATGATTTAGCAAGACAAAAATACCTCTGAATCCTTGTCTCTTCTACATTTCAATTCACCTTTGCAGTTATGGTTAGTGGATAAATTCATGACCTGAAGAGCATAATTACTTCATGAAGTACCTTGTGAACTCTGTTGAAAAAATCTATTTTGAATGCAGTGATTTAAGAATTATTTCATGATTAGTTTTTGTTTCATACATCTTAAGCTAAGTTTTCCATTTCTAACATTTTTATTTCTACTGCATATACTAGGTCTCCTTTTGATGCAATAGTTACATTTTGTAAATAGAATAGCATTTACATTCATGCAAGTATATTAACATTTACATTTATGCAAAGTAGAGTAACATTTCCATTCATGCAAATAGATAAGAATTTCCATTTCTGAAATTATTTTAGGCTGGATTCCATGATATTCACTTCATTGCATTGGATCAACGAAATAAGGACACATTGCATGTTGCACATATAGTGCAAACACCTCTTAAGTTTGTATGAACCTCAGTTTGATAATTTAAGTCGATAACCTTGGGAGTTGCAACATTCTTGTTGCAATACTGGGGCTCATAAAGAGCCATGTATCAAATGTACCGATCTAGTGACCATCTCTTCCTACGCACATTTGATTGAGCACCCACATTCTCCCTCACATCCTACACAAGTCACTCAACTTCCCTAGTCCTTTTCCTGCCTTCTCTAGATGGTTCTACTTGAGTGGTTGTCTCCACTCTTTTCTCCTCAATTTGTGGCTATTCCACAACTTCTTGAGGTTCCTCCTTTGGAGCTAATTGCTCCTCTTCTAGTGGGATTTGAAGCTCCCTCTCAAGATAGCACAACATCGATTTCTCCTCATCAAATTTTACATCCCTTCACACAAATGTCATTCTAAGGGATGGTAAGTGCACATGGTAGTTGTGGGGATTTTCTGTGTAACCCATAAATGCCCCTGATTCTATTCTCGGCTCTAGCTTCTTCCTTGATTCTTTGGAAACATTGTAGTATAAAAAGGCTCAAAAAATCCTGAAGTGCAACACATCTGACTTCCTCCCAGAGAAAACCTTCTCTGGTGTAATCATGCCTAGAATTCGATGAAGACTCTGGTTCTACAAATAGACTATTTTGTTTCTTGCCTCAGCCCACAAGTGCAGAGGTAGGCCTTGGTCATGCAATATCTACCTCGCTACTCCCAAAATGCTATGATTATTTTTCTCAGCCACCCCGTTCTATTGTGGGTTGTGGGGCGTTGTCAACTCTCTTCGAATGCCTTCATTTGAACAAATTTCTAAAATCATTCGACACGTACCCAACTCCATTATCGCTCCTGAGAGCCTTCACCTTATTGTTGGTTTCTTTCTCAACTAGTGCCTTAATTTCTACGAACTTGGAGAATGTCTCCTATCTCTTCTGCATGAAGAAGATCCAACACTTTCGTGAGAAGTTGTCAATAAAAATGAAAAAATATTTGTGTCTGGAAATGGACGCTTTAGAGAAAGGTCCATAGACATTAGAGTGGATACTTTCAAGGACTGCATGTGCTTTTTTGTCTGGCTCATGGAATGTGGATTTTTTTTACTTCCCCAAAGTACATCCTTCACATGTATCATGTTGCTTAAGTTATCCTTTGGGGAGGCTTGTGGTTACCAATTGCATGATCTTCAGGGCACCATAATACAAATGGCCAAGTTTTATGTGCCAAAATTCACTGACATCATGACTATGCACCTTCTCTGCCTTAGTGATTAGTGCAGCACAATCCTCCACATCTAGCTTATACATGTTCTTCACCCAAACCCCGATTTGCATCACTTTTCCTGTGGCTATGTGTCTCAACAATGTATTTCCTTTGTTGAATATCACATCATAACCATAGTCTTCCAAACATGCTATAGAGATGAGATTTTTCTTTAGTCCCAGAATGGACATGACATCCTTGAACCTGAGGGGGGAGCCTGACTCCCTCTGAAAGGTGACTATACCAACCCCGATCACATTATACCTTCTGCCGTTCCCCATCTTGATGTGCATCTGTAAATATTATTCTTCCAAGTCACTAAAAAAATATCTACACCCTATCACATGGAACGATGCACCTGAGTCCAAGTACCACACAATCCCCATCATTGTGTTGGCTATGCATGCAATGAGGGTAAATTCAAGCTCAAACTGTAAAGCCAAAGCTTCACTTGCTCCTCCTCCTGAGGTCTTCTTGCTTTCCTTTTTGTGTGGACACTTCGTGGCATAGTGCCTGAATTCATGAATATGAAATAATTTAATTTTGGACAAGTCTTTCTTCTTTCCCCCTTGGCTAGACTCTGGTGTGGATTGAGATTTCTTCCCTTTTTCCTTAGTTTCCTTTCCATCCAATGCAAATTTTTCTTCATCCCTACCATTGGATGACGTCCCATCTATGTTATTCTACCTTATTTCCTCCTGTGCCAAATCAGACCATAAGCACTCCAAATTCGGTAGTTTCTCCCTCCCGTTCACTGAAACTTGATAACTATGCCAACTCTTGGGAAGGCCTAGAAGGGATAGGCTTACCAAGTATTCTTCAGGGACATTAACAATGACCCCACCAAGTTCATCACAACACTGTGTGAACCTGCTCAGATACTACGGAATAATTTAATTACTATGCATATTGATACTTCCAAGTTTATCCTTGAGAGCCAGCTTCCCGTGGTCATCGCTATTTTTGAACTATTATGTCAGTGCTTTCCACATTGCAAACAAAGTTTCTTTTCCATGGATATTTGAGACAATGTGATACCCTACTCCCTCCAATATTACTCTCCTCTCCTTGGATACATGTTTCTTCCACTGAGCAAGGTTATGGGCATCAGATTCCAGTGGCTTTGCAACATATGTCTTGATGTATTCTAGCAATCCATTTTCATCAAATACCGCATCCATGCGATCCTTCCACGCAAAAAAATTAGAGGTGCCTTCCAAGGCATACTCCAGCCTTAAGACGTTGAAGGTCGTTTTCTTAATGCTGAAGAAATCCTGCTACATTGGTCTTCAAATTTGAACCTCCTGAGAGATAACTTCGAAGTTCCTATTCTAATGTGAATCTCTCTTTGATACCATTTAGAAATTATGTTGTATATTTTCAACTGCTCATGAAATTTGAATCAAAATCACAAGACACAAACCTACTCTACTACGCTAGGAAAACAATTCACAATATAGAACAAAAATTTCAGACATGCAATAAGAAATCACACACATGCACATAGTATTTTTATCTAGGGAAAGAATTCTGTTGAAAACCCCAATGCATGCATGCAATAAATCAAAATAATAGAGATGTATTACAATTGCTTTGCTGAACTGAGCAGAACCTGCAAGTGCATAACCTATCTCTTTTCTCACTGAGAAGCTTTAACCTATACTTGGACAAATTTTGCCTCTACTTGAGCCCCTATTTCCTTACGTTGTTCCTTGAGAAATTACGCCCCTATTATTTATGAATTTATCCAAAATGGAATGTGCAATTCCCTAAGTTGATCATCTGACTACATGCCACACCTCTACACTCAAGACTAGTCTACAACTGATGTTACACTGCCTTGAAATCTCCACCAAGCCTGGGGAACTCGAATTCTCTACATTAAATAGATTTTTTGGGCTGATTGAATAGTTAACTGAATGATCACTGATTTTGATTAAAGTATCACCACACAACTTGACCCTCCATGAGTTCCTCCAACATTCAGAACTAGTTTAACTAAAAACAACCTTAGATAATTAACTTTGATTGCTACAAATTAGCAATAAAAAATGCTTAACTAAACTCTAACTCCTACAAATCCAATTTACTCAGTAAAATGAGTGGCACAAGCCATGTCACATACTTTAACTGCATCAAAGTTTTCTACTGATGTGGAAATTCGAATTTTCTCAATTTAATCAAGGAAAAAATCAAATTGAGAATTTCTTGTTGCATTTTTCAACACTGGGATATGATCTGATGAGGATTTTGTTTAGGATCATTTACCACATGTTGTGGATCTTTTGGAGAAATATTATCTACACAGGGGAAAGAAAAAACTCGCTACGTGGGTTTTGAGGTTCAAAAGCTCATATTCGGATCTGAATTTTTTTGGGAGTGGGTGGTAGGTCTTCAACAACGAGCACTAGTTGGGAAGTGGATGCATCTGAGGATGGATGGCGTACATATGCGGGAGTGGGTTGAGAAATATTGGTTTCCTATTATCAAGTATTGACCTTGAATTAATATTCTCTATAACCATTGGTATTGTTTCCACTTCTCCTTGTTGATGATCTTGTGAATATTTTGGAAACTTCCTAGGTTAAAGGACATGACTTTCTTACCTTGCAACAGTGGCACATTGGAAGCCCTAATTAAGAGGTGCCATGTAAGAATCTTGTTTGGGTAAAACTCCCAAGTCTTCCTCTGGTTTTTTGGTCATGTATGATGTTGATAGACATCGAAAATTATATTGGTAGGTTTTCGTATCTTAAGGAGGTGAGTTTGGTTAATACAAACATGCACATTACTTGGTTATTATTGGAGGTCGGCTTCTCAGTTGGACTTCCTATAGAGGTATATCTAATTTGGGGTGTCTTTTTTACCAGTAAACTCATTTATTATTGGGGTATATTATTCAATTTCCTGGAGTGTCATGTGACACCTCCTCACTGGTTGTCCTCATAGATTCGGGTTTACACGCTATCTTGTGAAATAGGATTATGGTCATGGACATGGGAGGATTTCTCTAGAATCGGTTCCTATTCTTGTTGTTGCACATGGACGTAGACGACATTATCTTCCAAGTACCATTATGGATATAGCATATGTTGATCCTCTACATTCTAATTTTTATATGGAATAAAAACTAGATTTTGGGGATAGGCCTTTTGTTCATCTGTTACATCGATCATTACACTCTCATGAACTTGCTTTCAGTTTTGAATATAGGATTACACCCCTATATTCTAGAGATGCATCAATGGTTTTGGTGGGTCTGGAACATATAGTTAAACCCCAGTCATTAGAAAGGATTCTCAAGGGTTATCTTTGTTGAGAATGCAACAAGATGATGGAGCTTAGTGAAATGAAGTCACCTTCACTAAGTGGGCCCGCAGGAAAATTCTGGCGCAAAGTCTATTTTTAGACTATGTCTATTTTTAGAGATATGGAGCATGGTTCGGGGATTCCAGTTTGAGATTCTTGGAGCATTGGTCATGTTGGTAAAAATAGATGAGACTCTATTTTTTAGGTCGAAGAGGTCGAAGGCTATTTTTAGACTGCCTCTCCTAAAAATAGGGAACTCAAATATTATTTACCCTTAATAATATTTGGACTCTAAACTCTAGCCACTCTTCTGAGCACTTGGCTCGAGTTGATATGGCTCATGCATCTGACAGAGGAATTATGCTATTCCAAGGGTTTGATGAGCACATGCATGGTTGACTTCAGTTAGGACTTCAGTGGCAGAAGTTTGGTGGAGTTAATGAGACAGCTAGTGGAGTTGTGTTCGGTTTAATTTAGTTGAACTAGTTGAGATTAGTTTAACTAGCTAATCAATTAGTTATGAGTGGAGTGAATTAAATATTATTTAATTCATTAATTAGTAACTCATTATTCAACTCAAGAACACATCAGTTCACTACAATGCATGATCAGTTCAGTGGAGACCAGTGAAAGAGGTAGATGAAAGGGTGGAGTTAGCTATCAGTGGCGACATCAGTTGTGCATGAGTTTTGCACCACACTTGGAGGATTTGTCCATGATGATTGCGCAGTCAAGCCAAGGAGATTCGAACCTTGGATCTCTATATAGACAGGCCTGGATTGCGCAATAGAGGCAAGGCAATTGGCGGTGAGTTTTGAACCAGTAACCTGTTCAAAACTGAGCTAGATTGTGGGTAACTTTATGAGAAAGTATTGAGTACTTGTGAGGAGTATTGCACTGAGTTTGTTACTTGATTTCTCCATTATAATATACACAATAGCTGCGGGGTTTTCAGCTAT
This sequence comes from Pinus albicaulis, assembly GCA_034641835.2. Taxonomy (NCBI): domain Eukaryota; kingdom Viridiplantae; phylum Streptophyta; class Pinopsida; order Pinales; family Pinaceae; genus Pinus; species Pinus albicaulis. The sequence continues at coordinate 247,333,645 of CM076575.1, read as the reverse complement.
AAGCTTTCCCCATACATACTGTGTTAATGTGTATGATGATTTGATGTGTTATCGCTTGATTTTATTTCCGCATGTTTGATGATCTGAGTGGAAGAGATTCTGTGTTGCATATAAATTCGAATTGTATGTGATCAGGATAGTCTCGGTGGATAATTAATCATTATTCAGCAAATTTCTACAATCTTGCCTCGTCTACTAGGGACATGATGACCATTTATGGGAAACATATTTATCCAAATATCAAATTTGGTTCATATTTTGGGGACAAGTCTCCCACTAACTTGGTTGGTAGAAACATCAAGCTCCTGTAACTCCATCCAAACATTGATATTGAGTCATGGCCAATTCACTCCTCTTCCTCTCCCCTGGTCATAGTTAGTCCTAATTCTCGACAGAATGTGACTGTTAAGAGGAAGAGACATCGCAAGACATGGGTTCCTCATGATGAGGATATTTCTGATAATAATATTGTTTTCTAGTTGGATGATTTTGCTCCATCTCACGTCATCACTCAATATTCATATCCTATCCAAGAACTTAGAGAATTTATGCCCAAGGACTTATGTTCTCCATGAAGATTATGTTGAACAATATTCAGGTTTTCAGGGAATCCCATAATATCCTCACTCTCAAACATTTGATTGGGATTCATCTTCCATCAATCAGTTTGTTACAAGAAACTATGTTGCCTAGCCATAAGGTGTGGTCATTACTTCTTAAGATCTATCCCAGATTGAATGCTTGTGTTATTGATGTAATGGGTCTATTAGGTTGTATGGCTACCTTTTGGAACCTGCAGGATGTTAACTTTTTGGCTTACAAATCCTTTGCAAGTATCCTACTTTCGAGATTTACAAGGGGCTCAAGGTCTAGAATCCATATCCTCAATACATAATGCCTTATTCTTCTAGAAAATACTTTTGGGATAGTTTGGATGTTGTGGAATATTGATAATGGGAACTTTAATCTTGGATGGAGGTCTAAACATCACGATGGAGGCGAGTGATATTTGGGGTGTTAGGAGCAAAGTGGATCAAATGATTGGTTTTTTCAGATATATTTTTGGTAGAAATAATTTTGTGGACATCAAGTTGGTTCTCAAAATGCCAACTTGGTAGAACGAATGTACTAGTTCTGATCGTATCCTGAAGTGTCTCGACCGTTTCCTGATTCATGAAAATATGATTGAGTGTCTTGGCATTTTCCATTCCTAGGTTATCCCATCTAAGTTGTTGGATCATGATCTGATTATCCTCCATTGGAGGGAGGATGGGGAATGGTAGGGCCTTCCTTTTAAGTCTAACCATAATTGGCTAAAAAATCTTGATTTCAATACTTCGGTTTGCAAAAATTCGGATGATGGATATGATCTTCTAGTCACCTTGCCTTTGGAGTGTACTAGTCATAAGCTCTGGGCCCTCAAGTAGGTTGTTTGTAGTTTGGTTTGGATGTAGAAGAAGAACCATATTAAGGGAATTGATGAGATTGATCATAAACTTTCTATATTGGTTGATCCTACACACAAGAATTATTCTCTTCTTCACAAAATCTATAGGAAGTTGCTCTGGAGGCGAAAGAGGGAAATTCTTAAATTTCAGGACGAAGAATGATAACTTAAAATCCGAGCCATATGGATCATTGGGGGTGATAAGAAAACAAAATTATTTCACAATTATGCCTCTAAGAGGAGGTGTGAAAACACCATTTGGGAATTAAGGGATAACAATGGTAATTTCATTACCTCTCTAAAGAATCATGAAGATGTTGTTAGGTTTTTTTGAGCACAGTATGAGGCTCAAGCGGATGTGGACTTTGAAAGAAAAAAGGGAGGTCATCGAAACATATAATATAATGTTTGATGAAACATCAAATACAAATTTTATTATGCAATTTGTCTTGATGAAATAATGTTGACTATGAAGTCCATTGTTTGGGAGAAAAGCTCGGGCCTTGATGGATGGCTGATAGAATTTTTTCTTCATTTCCATGATATTATGGGGCCAGAGTTATCACTGAATGTCGAGGAATCTCACACATCAGGTATTATCCCTGGTGTTATTAATTTCAAATTTATTATGTTGATATCTAAGGTCTCTCATGCTTCTACCTTGTTAGATTACCATCCCATCTCACTATGCAACATTGTGTATAGATTGATTTCGAAAATTATAGCGAAACGATTGAAAATCACTTTGTCTTTTGGAATTGCGTCAGAGAAATTTGGCTTTCTTCGACACTGACGAATCCAGGATGCAATGGCTATTGCTTAAGATACATTAGACTCGATCAAGATTAAGAATCAGGGTTATTTTACCGAAGAACGATCTCCACAAGGCTTTCGGCTATGTGGATTGGACGCTTTTGTGACTAGTTCTTCACAAGATTGGTCTTTCTTTTCATACTATTGCATCGATTATGGCGTGTGTTACATCAACCAATTTCGCTGTATTTCTAAATGGTTTACCTACATATTTTTTCACTACATCCCAGGGTCTTCGACAAGGATGTGCACTATCTCCAATTATTTTCATTCTTTCCGTTGAGGGTTTGAGCAAGTTAATTACAAGGGATCATAATTGAGGGACACTTTCAAGTGTACATATATCTATACATATTAAGACTACTCATCACATATTTGTTGACAATGTGTTTCTACTTGGTAAATTGTTTGTTATGCAATGGAGATATTTGCATTAGATCACAGGCCTCATGAATAAATCACATTCCCTTTTGATCTCATCATCCCCCGATGATTCTTTAGTTATGGAGATTTCAATTATATTTGGGGTTGATCGTGCATCTATTGATTCTAGTTTTAAATATCTCAGTTTTGTCCTCAAACCAAGCAATTATGGGATCAAACACTGATAGCGTCTAATTGAAAAACTCCAACACAAATTAACAACTTGGGCACACAAATAGCTCTCATTGGGGGCTCATTTGATTATGGTACAAGCGGTCTTGCAAAACATTTTGGTTTATTGTCTTCATCTCTATATTATTCCCAAAAACATTATCAACAAGATGGAATCGATCATCTTTAGCGTTATTTGGGTTGGAAATTTAGAGAAGCATAAGTACCACTTGGGTTGACTGGAGGTTATAACGCAGAGGAAGGAAGAAGGTGGATGGGGTATCAAGGATCTAAAAAGGCTAAGTTTGTATGTACTAATGAATATTTTATCAAGGGCCATGAACTAAGAGGGTCTATGGAAGTGCATCATAAAAATGAAGTATCTTCAAAATCAGTCTATTGTACAATGGATCAAGGCGGGGGCACACATCCCTTGTGCCATCTCATATATTTGGAGGATTTTAATGAAAGTTAGACTCTGGCTATTGAGCAACATTAGATAGAAAATTGGAATTGGTGTTATTGTAAAATATGAATTAGATCCTATTTGTGGCTATAAGGGAGGGCACACTTTACCTGTGGATCTCATTAGATAGATACATAATCTTGGCATCTATATTATCAGTTAGATTGTGGTCACTGATGATTTCATACATCTAATATGGATGAAGGCTCATGACATTGGTTTGTATGGCAATCATGGTTTACAATGGGATAAGTATGTTCATAATCTATCACTAGCTAGCATTTCGCTATTTGAAAAAGACGACCTATGTACATGGGATGGTAATTTGAAGCAAGGCCAACTCGTGGTTTTAGATGCTTATTGGTACATTTCTTCTTCTCCACATCTTTCAGTTTCTTGTCGATGGTTCTTGAAAATATGGAAGTGGAATGTTCCTACTAAGCTTAAGATATTTGGTTGGCTAGTTTGGAAAACCAGGATATTGACTTGGGACAATCTGTGTCGATGGGGTTTCGCTGGTCCTAGGTGTTGTATTTTATGTGTTGAGGCACAAAAGGATTCAATCCATCTATTTCTATGGTGCACATTTTCCAAATCCATTTGGCCTGGGGTATTGAACCTGCTGAATATCCAGGTGGAATGGAGTACCTCCACTATGAGAGTTTACCTTCAAGATTGGATTCTTCATAATAAGGAATATGGCCCACTTCCATTATATGTAATGTGGGGCATATGGCGGAGCCACAACTCATTGATATTTGAGTATATCTCACCAAATATTAGAGGCTTATGCATTCATATAGTGGCATATTTCAGAGAAGTTGGGTTTGGAGTTAGGGTACCAATGTTGAGGCATATCACTCCATTAACTAATTCATATAGTACCCCTCGTGGGGTTTTTACGAAGCTGCAAAAGATGAGATATGTGGATGTTGTGTTTTTATTACTATTAATCCTAGTACACATTATTACTTCAGCTGGAATTGGGGAACTGGATTAAACACTAGCATTGAGGTCTTAGCCCTATGGGGCGTCTTATATTGTGCTCATAGGCTTGACATCGAGACACTTGAGGTGTTCAGAGATTCACAAGCGATGGTGGAGTGGTCTTCTAAGAATACATCATTCAATTTGCCACTATTAATTAATTGGATGATGAGAATCAGGGTGATCATTGATCTTTTCCAAAAGTTAATTTTTACACATGTTCATCGAGAATTGAATAAATTCTATATCAGACAGATACAATTTTCTTTACATGATATTGCATATTGGTAGATGGTCCTCAATAATTACTCTTTAGAGGTAGTCATTCAAATCTATGTTTTCGATATTTGTTTCTTGTTATTATCTACTTCTTGCATGGTCGACTCTCAAGGGACAACTACACAAATGTATTCGACATGGTTCGAAGAGAACAAAATTATAATGAGCCTCAAGTGCATATGGAATTTGATAAACCTTTATTAAATTTTGGTTAGAAGATGACATGCTATTTTTACAATATTATCTATCTCATAAGATATATGTACTTGATATGTTGCTCTAAGTTACATAATTTGGAATTGATGAACACATGTGAATTTTGTTATGTGGTTATTTAGATGTAATCTTCCCAATGGATATATTTGAATACATATAATGGAAACCTATAAACTTATGGGCTAAGTAAATAACTATCTCCATTGGATATATGTCTATACATATAATGGAAACCTATAAACTTGTGGGCTAAGTAAATAAATATATATTAATATAAGATATTGACTTTTTCTGGTTGGAAAAAAAAACATAATTTTTTTAATATAATTTCATTTATATTTATTATCATATTCTACATTTCTACTTTCCTATTTTACTTTTCAGATGCTTGGTGACATCAGCGTATTCATTATGTTTCATCTCTGTCATTTTACTTTCATTGCGTTTTATCTCTGCAATTCTCGAAGGTTCATGATTTCCTCACTTTCTTTATGCACCTCAAATACACTTTCGTGGGTTTGAATATTGAAACCGCTTAACGTTTATCAACCAATTCGCTTTGGTGGGTTTGGAAGCACATAGATAAAATAAGGTTAGGAAATTCTTCATTTTGACTGTAATTTGATTTGGGTAGGTTAGGATACGCAGGAAACGATGCAATTGTTGATGGTAAAGTCTGTTGGGTGGTTGACATGGCTATTTGGCCTCGCTTCAGAACAGCTTAAGGTAAATGAAACAGTAGCAGATTCCGTTAATTTATAAGCTGATTTTGGAATCACCTGCGTAGGTAATTTAGCAGTTTTTGGTGTTATTTTGATTTGAGTGGGTGTTTCCAAGGATTGGCATGAAAGCCTATTCATCAATCAGCCCCTGATTTTAAAACTAGTTGCTGGTGGGGATGGCTGTTTACATCTCTGTTTGGTAATATGTCATAATCTAACAAAGCCTTGTCCGAGAGACCCTGTTATCCTTTGGGAATTGATGCTTTTGGAAATAGTGTGCATCATACCAAGCGTAGCCGGAACTTTGGGTATAAGGCTTTTGGAAGATGGCTATACGGTGAGATGCAAGATCTAAATTGGATAAATAGGGGAATTGGGACTTATTTTCTCAGTTAAATGCACAGAAATGCGTTTGACATAGCAGGGAGGTAAATTGTTGAAAGTCTTTTGGAACAGGTATTAAATTTTTTCAAAATCCATTGAATTTAAAAATTCTAAACCATGATGCCTTGGCAAAGCTGCTGTTCAAATCTAAAGATAACAAAGCCAAAGGGATCAGAGTAATAGCTTCAGATGGCTTGGAAAAGTACATAGCCCAAAGTGAACAAGTTCGAAGAAGGATACAAAACAACATTGCTTCCTCAATATTGTCAACTTCATAGTAAGCGCTGGTTTAGAGTGGATGGTTTCTGTAGCTCTTTGTTAAAAGAAACTATGAATACATGATTATACTTGGGACAGTAGAGGGTGCGGATTTTCTGCCTGTGCATTTCTAATACCCAAGAGGTATTCTTCTAGGCCTGGGAACCTTCTTCTCTATAGCAGGTTTTGTCAAACTTGATTTTCTCTATTAACTGGTCTGTCAATATTACATTTGAAGGAGGCGTTGGCAAATGGTTTATGATATACACTCCACGACATCCTCTAAACCTTGAGTTCTTGTGATAATAGCAGTTACTGTTATTTGTTTGGACATGTACACTTTGCATTTGTGTTTGGGCAGATTTTATTGTATAATCGACTCACACTTGTACCATGGTGTATCTTCTCTCAAGAGTAAGAGTAGCAATAAAAGAATGACTTTCAGCTTGTAATATAAAATATTTAGTTTGAATGGGATATACAGTTAATTTATATAATTTCTTTGCATCATGAGAGGATTGAAGTAGTATTTCTTAAGAGTGGTTTACTATTGTTATTTGAATCTGAGATCAATGAGTTTCAGCTTGCAATATAAAACTGTAACGGATATACGGTTCTTTTATATCATTTGTGTGCATTTTCACTTGATTGAAATAGTATTTTTGCCATTGCCATTTGAATCTAAGATCAGAAGAACCGTATTCATTAATAAAAATCTGACATGGTATCAGATAATGTGAATACTCTAATGCCCCCAAATCAGCAGCAGCACCAGCACATAGTTTGATGTGTCAAGATTAGGCAGAAAAATTCTGCTTCAAGTTGCAATAGAGATGCTCTGACTTCACAGTTTAGTAGTATATTTTAAGCTCGATTCCTGTTATTTTTAATTTAAATATCTATAATACATATTTGGATAAATCGAAATCGATAGATTGAGAGTTGGTCCTGGACATGCCTTTGAAGTGTATCATTTGAATATCTATTTGCAGTATAGAGCACAGAAAAAAGGAAAGAGGGACTTGTTAAGGCATTCAGAAAACTTGGGTGGGCATGAACTCACAGTAATCTAAGCCTAACATACTTCTACAGACTTAATGCTCATTTTTAATTTTCTCATGCCGGATGGCTTCTGAGAATTTTCTACTCAGATTGCTTAATAAATAAAAAATGTTATTTCTTCCTGGAGCAGCTGAGGTTGCCGTTTACACAATAACCATGGTTAGGAATCATCACATAGAGCACACAACTATTAAATGGAAGCACACAATTTTTAAATATACAAACACAGAAAAACTCAAATTTGCACGACCAGCACTAATATTGAAATGTAGATTTATGAATTTACATGCATATATCTCAATGGACTTCATCTAGTATAAAAAAAACAGTGGCCAAATAAATGTTTTCTTCAAATACTAAATTGGAATTGGAAGGGCCTTTTGCTCTGAAGTCTCAGCCAAGTTTAATATACTTTAAAGAAAAATCTAAAACAGATGGTGTTTCACCCAAGTTTCATTTCACTGTTGCAAAGGTCTTCCCCTGCTCCACTTTATTCCTCTTTCTTTCCTTCTATTCTACTCTCCTCTACTGCTGTTTATCTCTCATCTTTCTGTTCTTGCTCTTTTTTCTTCCCTTCTTCTCTTATGGTCCACTTTATTCCACTTTCTTTTCCTTCTATTCTACTTTCCTCTGCTGCTATTTATCTGTGTCTTTGCTCTTTTTTCTTCCATTCTCTTATTCTCCGTGAGGCAAACCAAAACCAAGTGTCCACCCACTCCTTCCAAAACCTCTGGATGCAAAATTTAGATGCCTCTAAAAGTGCTCAACGCCTTCTTTTATAAGAAAAAAGGATCAGCATTCCAAACACCAAATGTCCTTTCAGATTTTAACATGGACAAATGTAGAGGCTAAATTTACTTTAACATGGAAAAATTTAGAGGCTAAATTTCGGCCATGGGCTAATTTTGTATGTTTTATTCCAAAAAAAAAAAAAGCACAGGATATATGGTGAGATGCAAGATCTAATTTGGATCAATAGGGGAATTGGGACTTATTTTCTCAGTTAAAATGCACAGAAATGTGTTTGACATACCAGGAAGGTAAATGGTTGAAAGTCTTTTGAAATAGGTGTTAAATTTTTTCAAAATCCATTGGATTTAAAAATTCTAAACCATATGCCTTGGCAAAGCTGCTGTTCAGATCTAAAGATAACAAAGCCAAATGAATCAGAGTAATGGCTTCAGATGGCTTGGAAAAGTACAGAGCGCAAAGTGGACAACTGTTCGGAGAAGGATACAAAACAACATTGCTTCCTCAATAGTGTCAACCTCATAGTAAGCACTGGTTTAGAGTGGATAGTTTCTGTATCTCTTTGTTAAAAGAAACTACGAATACAAGATTATACGTCGGACAGTAGAAGGTGTGGGTTTTTTGCCTGTGCATTTTTAATGCCCAAGAACCTTCTTCTCTATAGCAGGTTTTGTCAACATGATTTTCTCTATTAGCTGGTCTGTCAGTATTGCATTTGAAGGAGGTGTTGGAAAATGGTTTATGATATACACTCCATGCCATCCTTTAAACCTTGGTTTCTTGTGATAATAGCAGTTAGTGTTATTTGTTTGGACATGCACCGTTTGCATTTGTATTTGTGTAGATTTCAGTGTCTAATCGACTTACACTTGTGCCATGGTGTAACTTCTCTTGATACTAAGAGGAGCAATAAAAGAAAGACTTTGAGCTTGCAATATAAAATATTTAGTTTGAATGGGATATGCAGTTCATTTTACATCATTTCTTTGCATTATGAGTGGATTGAAGTAGTCTTTTTTATGAGTGGTTTACTATTGTCATTTGAAACTAAGATCAATGAGTTTCAGCTTGCAATATAAAGTTGCAAGGGATATACAGTTCCTTCACATCATTTCTGTCCATTTTCTTTACCATTGTCATTTGAATCTAAGATCAGAGGAACCAAATTCATTAATAAACATCTGACATGGTCTCAGACAATGTGAATACTGTAATGTCCCCAAATCAGCAGCAGCACCAACACATAGTTTGATGTGTCAAGATTATAAAGAAGGATTCTGTTTCAAGGTGTAATAGAGATAATCTGTTTTCACACTTTAGTAGTATATTTCAAACTCGACACCTGTTATTAATTTAAATATTTATGATACATATTTGGCTAATTCGAAATCGATAGACTGAGAGTTGGTTCTTGACATGCCTTTTAAGTGTATCATTTAAATATCTATTTGCAGTATCTGAGCATAAAATAAAAATGAAAACACAGAAAAAGGAAAGAGCCACAAGTTAAGGCATTCAGAAAACTTGGGTGGGCATGAACTCACAGTAATCTAACCGTAACATACTTCTACAGACTTAATGCTCATTTTTATTTTTCTCATGCTGGATGGCTTCTGAGAATTTTCCACTCAGATTGTTTTAATCAAAAAAATTGTTATTTCTTCCTGGAGCAGCTGAGGTTGGCATTTAAACAACAACCAGGGTTACAAATCATCAAACAGAGGATACAGCTATTAAATGGAAGCACGCAATTTTTAAATATACAAACACATGGAAAACTGAAATTTGCATAACGACCACTAATATCAAACTGTAGATTTATGAATTTATACGCGTATATCTCAATGGACTTCATCTACTGTAATAAATACATGGGCCAAAGGTTTTTAAATTGGAAGGGCACGTTGATCTGAAGTCTCAGCCAAGTTTACAATACTTCAAAGAAGAATCTAAGACATTTTATTTCACGCAGGTTTCGTTAATACTTTAAATAAGAATCTAAGACAGATATTATTTCACCCAGGTTTCATTTCACTGCTGCAAAGATCTTCCCCTGCTCCACTTCTTATTCCTCTTTCTTCTCCTCCTATTCCATTCTCCACTGCTTCTATTTATCTCTCTTTCCTTGCTCTTTTTCTTCCCTTCCTTATTTTCCATGCGAAAAACCAAGTGTCTGACTACTCCTTCCAAAACCTCTTCTAATGATTTGTTCCAACTCTTCTGAGATCCAAGAGGGTTCTTCCAAACCCTTGCCTTTCCATGTAGCTAAATATTCTTTCATTCTCTAGATTTTGATCCTTCCAAAGAATATCTATTCCAATACTTTTGGGATATCATCTCTTTCATGCTCAAGGATTTGCTCTTTGTAATTAATGAATACTCATCCTCATCCACCATGCCTTGATGGAACTCATACAAATCAGCAGCCATGTTAAAGGCTGGCCAGATATCCAAACTCATAGAAATCAACAACCATGTTAAAGCTTGGCAAGATATCCAAACTCTCAAGTAACTCGAGCATATAAGTTGTTGGTGTCCGGATATGAACAAGATTTAATCATTTTTTCACATAAATTATCAACTCGAGGGCGTTAGTTATTTCAAGACTAACGGCAAAGTATATGCAGATACAAGCACATGGTCCGCTGTAGATCACAGGTTTAATCTATAACACAAATACCACTGTAACAACAATGAAATGAACTGCAGAAATAAAAGACATCCACAAAAATTAAAACAACTATAACAACAAGTAAAGAATCACACAAAACACAGTACTGCAAAAAAAAGAAAGAAGAGCGCAACACCTGATCACAAGAGTGGGCCCAACACCTGATCACAAGAGTGGGCTCAACTCTTGGATCAAGGCTGCGGAAACTCAAAGATTACAGGAGAAACATCGAGCTCCTGTATATTCAATTAATGATAACAAGATTAATTACAAACTCTGTGTATCCGAAAAGGGTCTTGTCAATTCACAACCCGTAGGCTTCTTTATACAATAGTCCTGAAACCCCCAATTCCTCCCAACGACTCCATTGTTACAAAAATACATATTGTTACAACGACAACTGAATTGCCCAGCAAGAAACCATAAGAAAGCCAAAGATAGCGCTAATACACCCATGGCTGTCACGCTGTAGCAATAAATAAGGAAGACACTGGAAATGATGGGCTGTGCCTTGACTTTCAGCCACAACGCGCCTGTTGTAGCCGAATCTGAAGAAATATAGGAGTTAATATGTAAAAAGGTAAAACCTCCATGACAAATACATCATTAATCAAATATCCCATAAAAGATAGGAAGAAGGGTTTTACCTCATGCTTTTAAGATAAATAATGACACAAAGAGATAGAAAGATAGGGTAAAAATGAGAGAAGAAAGTATACAAATGCGGTGCCCAACATTTCCCCTCAACTAATCTATCTGCATGTCCTCATTCAGCTCGTCGTCTCCTCAGATCCGGATTGGACTGACTGTGATTGGCATGAAGCTGTGTGAGGTCATATTCTGCAGCCATCTTTGTCCCTGGTGGCTTATATCCTTCTGTCAAAACAACGTCTTTCCACCAGTGGGGTTCAACATTATAAGCAGGAGTATACTGTTCAGCTGGCAGCCATAAAAGGGGAAATTGAAATCTTAATCCTATCCATCTAACCCCACAGGTATGAATACATGCCACATAACGCGACATTCTTTCTAAGACACGTGCAAAGTTAGGTGCCCCAAATGGTTTTCTTCCCCTGATGGCTGAAGAAGCCAACATCCATCTTTTCTGACAACTATCCAGGGCTTCCTTGCAAAATGTCGTAATCTGGCCGACACACAGGTCAACACACCACTTCTGAGTTGCCATCATGTGTTCCTTACGGTCCTCAATCTGTAGAAAGGTATAATGTTGTAAATGTTCAAGGACTGACCATGCTCTCTTCTCACCATTAATGGTTTTCCAGTTTGATTTTCTTCAAATGTATCCCAAGCCTTTCTCCATTTAATCTGATTGACGGTATAGGAGGTGAAAGCCCTTAAGTGGATGTCCCCCACAAATGGAACGGGGTTAAAGGACTGATCATGCTTTAAATAATACCCATGCATGTAAAGCTCGCACATTAAGTGTTGTCCTATAACATCATGAATTTTTAAAATACGAAGAAATTGAATGGGGTCCTCAATTTCGTACCAAATCTCCTTATATATACTTTCAAGACAAAAGAAAAGAAATTGTTCATGAAGGAATAAGGCATAGCTATGTGCAGGAGGTTTGCAGGCCATTACCTGTTGTGCTAGGGAGAACATCTTCTCCTTATCTGTCTCTAGCTACTGAACTTGTTCTTCTAACTCTTCTATCTCGGCCTTTTGTTTGGTCTACTTCAGTCGTGCCTTGTATAACTGATCTATGTACCTTGTAACGACTCCAACTACCTGCTCTCGAACCCTCGCTGTTTCTTTCTTATGGTCGCTCGCTGCAGTCTGCCATTTTTGAATTTCAGCGGCCAATACAAATTCTCGACCGTCAAACAATTCTTCGATTGGGCCGGTCTGGGTAGCCGCAGTGGAGACTTCAATCTTCGGCATTATTGGCCTCCATTTGTAGATTTTTACCTTCCTTTTTAAACGTGAAACTTGCTTCTTCAAATCCCGAACCTCTCTTTTCAGTCTCATGGTTTCACTGAACTGCAGCTGATACCTCTTTTTGAGAAGTAACCTTCTTTTCTCACACTGTTCGACCCATTCCCGTTTAACAGTGAATTTAGGTTTTGGACCTACAACAGGCTCAGAAGGCGACGAAATGCTGTCGACATCCTCTCCAGCTTCTTTCGTCAAACCCTCTTGGCCGACCCCCCTATCCATAGCTCCTTCTTCTTCTACATTTCTTCCAGAAACTCCTGCTATTTGGTAAATAATTTCATTGATCCCTCTGCATTCTGATGTTTCTACAAGAACTATGTCTTCTTGGTGAACCTCGAATTGTTCCAGTTCAGTAGTGTCTGGACCAACCTTGGCCATGTCAACAAATTTTAGTAGCAGGGGAACATCGACTTCTTCCATTAACTGTTTGGCGAGCGAAATCCCCTTGCCCCTTTGGGAATCAGGGCCTGGAACGGAGAACAGGGAACAAACCCATCATCATCATTTCTACTTTGGACCGGGACTTCATGCATTACTACCTCAACCGGAGTCGATGTTGATTCTTGTGGAGCAACATCGATTCCATGGCTCAATTCCCTTCTTTCCTCTTGCCCTTTTCTTACCACTTCTTCTTCATGGGTCGATACTGGTTCTTGTGGAACAGTATCAACCACCTGAATCATTCCTTATTTAGCCTCTTTTTCCTCGGGAATCACCTTTGTTTTCACAGTTGGTACCGATTCTTGAGGTCCAACATCTATTTCGCGGGTTGACTCCCCCTGTTCTAGCCGAATTGGGGGTGGTTCTTGTGTAACACCCCCAACTGTATCAACATCCATTTTTATCTGGGCAAGTGATGTTGTTTCTTGCAAAACATCATCACTTGCCATTTCTCTGTCCACAATTGCGTCCCTTTGTTCTTCATTGGCAAAGGTTGCCGACTATATAACAATATCAATTTCCTGTATAATGTCCATAATCCATTCCTCTGTGGGTTCCTCAAGCGAAGCTGGTTCTTGTGTGGTAGCCTCGTCTGTGCCGCTAATTAGCTCTTCCATTCTTATTTCCTCTTCTGTGGCTTTTTCCAACGAGGCTGGTTCTTGTGTGATAACCTCGACTACGTCACCGATTCCTTCCTCCATACTCATCTCTTCAGGTTCCTCCTAATCAATCATCATCTCCTCTTCCTCAGGTTCTTCCTGATCAATTTCTGTTTCCATTTCCTCGAGTTCCTCTTGATCAATTGTTGAATATTGCAACAAGAAACAGTGAAGGAGGCATCCTGAAACATCATTCCTGATCCTAGTTGGAAAGTGATCACCTAAACTAGGTGGGGCCCACACAGGTGATTTTTGTCGTAAAGTCTATTTTTAGACTATGTCTATTTTTAGACATGTCGATCATATTCTATGAGTTGCGGGATGCTATTTGTGGATGGTTGGTCAAGTTGGAAAAATATATAGACTTCTATTTTTAGACATATTGGGCGGAGTCTATTTTTAGACTGTCAGTCTAAAAATAGATATGTCGAATATTATTAGCTCTTAATAATATTTGGACTATAAAAATTATCTTATTCCCTTGGAGCACTTGATTAGAATTACTGAGATGTAGCACAATAGTTGGGGTAGGAATTATGTCTTGAGGGTTCTTGGAGCTATTGCATGGAGGACTTGGTAGAACTCATGTGACGAGTTGGTGCGGTTATGTAAGTAGTTGGTGGAGTTGTATTTAGTTTAACTCAGTTAGACTCAGTTGAGCTAGTTGTATCTAGTCTAAGTGATTGATACACTAGTGAGAGTGGTGTGAATTAATTAGTTAATTAATTCACAATTAATAACTTATTAATCCACTGAAGAATACATCAGTTAGCTACAGTGCATGGACAGTTCAGTGGAGACCAATGGAGAGGTAGGTGAAAGAGCAAGTGTGACTATCAGTTGTGACTATAGTGTTGCATTGTTTGCAACACACATTCTTTGGAGATGCTTATGAGTATTGCGTGAGCAAGGCTGGCCCAATTCGAATTCATTCAGGGGCATTTTTCAGCAAGGATTACGCAGTAGAGGCAGGCTAGCAGGTGGCAGAGATTAGAGCATGTGATTTGTTAGATCGAACCTGATTAGTGTGTAGCAATTGGAGATTGTACTGAGAGCTTATGAGGAGCTTTGTATGATGATCGTTACATGATCTCTATGACATATAATATACAGATAGTTGGGGGTTTTCAGCTTTAAGCTTTCCCATAAAACACTGTGTTCATATGTGTGAATTTTTATGGTTTTAATGTGTGCATGCAATTGATTTTATTTCCGCAATTAATGATCAATAGTAGAAGAGATTCTGTATTGTGCATGAAGTCAAATAGTGTGTGATCAGGGGAATCTCGGATGTATAACATATCAGTTATATAATTTCTACATGGTATCAAAGTTGTGTTATAAATTTTCTACATGGAATGAGAGCAGGAATTTTTGGGTGCGCGAGTTTGCAGAGAATATCTGAAAATTTGGATCCAAAATTTTCAGACACAAATAGCATATTTGGATTCCTTGCAAAAAAATACCCGAATTGAAAAAAAAATCGATCGAATTGGAGCTCGGATGAGGGAGATATCATCGATTTAAAATCAGCTCTTTTGTTAGAAAATTTTGTGACGGCGAGACAATTGCAATGTGCGCGAGCCAAGAATCTACATGCACTGAGGTACAAGATGCATGCAAAGCTTTGAGGAGCAAAGGAGAGGTTAGTGACTTGGTGGTTGAGAGGGAGCCTCTCAACATGCAGCGTGAGAAGTAGTCTCAGAAGGTTGTGGAGCAACCACAACTGGAGATTCTTAGATTTGATGTAGATGGGATTTCTAAAGAGCTTCCTATTTTTGGAAAGTGCAAGAAAGCCATGCAATTGAAGCTCGAGAGAGAGCAAGTTTTTCATGCAGGAAGAGTGAACCTCGGGATGTGGAGCATCCACAAGATGAAGATCATGGAGTGGGAGCAACCACTCATGCAGAGAAATTTCGTGCCAGATGGGCAGAGGGAGTGCATGTTGTTGAGAATGCAGCAAGATGATGGAGCTTAGTGAAATGAAGTCGCCTTCACTAAGTGGGCCCGCAGGCAAATTCTGTCGCAAAGTCTATTTTTAGACTATGTCTATTTTTAGACATACGGAGCATGATTCAGGGATTCCAGTTGGAGATTCTTGAAGTATGCGACATGTTGGTAAAAATAGATGAGACTCATATTTTTAGGTCACAGGCTATTTTTAGACTGCCTCTCCTAAAAATATGGACGTCAAATATTATTTACCCTTAATAATATTTAGACTATAAACAGCAGTTTACTCTCTTGGAGCACTTCAGTTCGAGTCATGGAGGTGGCTCATGCATCTGACAGAGGAATCACATGGTTCCTAGGGTTTGATGGCATCTTGCATGGTTGACTTCAGTTGGACTTCAGTGGCAGAAGTTTGGAGGAGTTAATGAGACAGATAGTGGAGTTGTGTTCTGTTTATTTTAGTTGAACTAGTTGAGATTAGTTTAAGTAGCTAATCAATTAGTTATGAGTGGAGTGAATTAAATATTATTTAATTCATTAATTAGTAACTCATTATTCAACTCAAGAACACATCAGTTCACTACAGTGCATGATCAGTTCAGTGGAGACCATTGAAAGAGGTAGATGAAAGGGTGAGTATAGCTATCAGTTGGAGGATCAGTTGTGCATGAGATTTGCACCACACTTGGAGGAATTGTCCATGACAATTGCGCAGTCAAGCCAAGGAGATTCGAACCTTGGATCTCTACATAACCAGGCCATGATTGCGCAATAGAGGCAAGGCAAATAGCAGTGAGTTTTGAACTAGTAACCTGTTCAAAACTAAGCTAGTTTGTGAGTAACTGTATAAGAAAGTACTGAGTACTTGTGAGGAGTATTGCACTGAGTTGTTACTTGATTTCTCCATTATAATATACACATATAGCTGCGGGGTTTTCAACTATAGGCTTTCCCCATACATACTGAGTTAATGTGTGATTGATTTGATGTGCAATCGCTTCTATTATTTCCGCATGTGACAATTAATTGTAGATGAGATTATGTGTTATGCATGCAATTCGAAATTGATGTGTAATCGGGTTAATTTCCATTGAATAAGTGATTTATTCAGCTAATTTCTACATGGTATCAGAGCAAGATTAATTGTCGAGATCTATTACGGTGATTGCAAACTTATTTCCTCGGACAGAGTCTGCATACGGGCCAGGAAGCCTCCGGATTCATCTTTCTTCGGAAAGTGAAAGGTTTGGTAAAAGCCCCTTGCAGTCAATCTCTGATTTGGAAATAATTTGTTCTCAAGTGTAGATCAGAAGCGATAGAGCTTGGAGTTTGGAACCCACTGATGCAGCTGCGGTTGAAGCATGGCAAAAGAAGATGGCGAAATGTCGAAGGATCTTGTTGGAGGGCGTCGAGGATCATATTGTATCCAGCCTGCATGGAAAGGCTACTCCATATTTAATGTGGAAAGCTTTGACGGATCTATTCCAGAGTAAGAGTGACCAAAGGAAGCTGGCGCTCAAAGATAAGCTCAGGAACATCAAGATGGAGAAGGGCGACAGTATCGCCAAATACCTCAAGAAGTTCACTCAATGCAGAGATGAGCTGGGAAGTGTGGGGGTGACTGTCGAAGACGAGGACATGGTCGACCTGGCTCTCCTTGGTCTTCCGAAGGCTTGGCACTCATATCAAGATAGTGTCAATGGTCGGGAGAAGCTGCAGGGATGGGAGCGCCTTTGGGCGGATCTCATGCAGGAGGAGATAAGGAGGACTACTCGAGATGGATCTTCATCAAAGGGAGCTGATGAAGAAAACTGTGCTTTGGTTGCCAAAGCAAAGAAGGGGAAGGGTAATAAAACCTCTCATTCTGGTGCAAAGGGCAAGAAGCAGGATATGGCGAAAGTGAAGTGTTTTCACTGCCATGATCACGGACATTATGCTACCAATTGTCCAAAGAAGAAGAAGAACAAGCAAGCGGGGAGATCTGCAGATGGAGAAGCTTTGGCTTCACAGTTCGAGCTTGACTTTTCACTGATTGCATGCTTGGTTTCAAGTGTGATGGGATCGGTGTGGTTCTTGGACAGCGGTGCGTCATTTCATATGACGAGAGATCGGGAGTTGTTCTCAGATCTGGAGGACAAGGATTTGGGTATGCACATCGAGATTGGCGATGACGGTAGATACAGTGCGACTGGTATCGGTACCGTATCCTTTCAGAGGGAGTCTGGTAAACCCTTTGTCTTAAAGGATGTCATGCATGTACCTGGATTGAAGAAGAACCTGATTTCAGTAGCGATGTTGGAGGATAAGGGGTATGATGTGGTCTTCGGCGAAGGAAAAGCCTTCCTGCGCAGTAAGACTACTGGAGAGACCCGGAAGATAGGGGTTCGAACCAAGAACCTTTATCAGTTGCAAGTAGATGGCTGCGCAGCAATGGCATGCAAGGCGGGAGAAGTGGTGAGCTAGGATGATGAGGGCGAACTGTGGCACAGGAGATTGGGCCACCTTCACCATGGAGCTTTGAAGATCCTGCAGCAGATTTATACTGGTCTTCCTAAGGGCACTCTTGCGCAGTCAGATCAGTGCAAGGGGTGTACCTTGGGGAAGTATGTGAAAGCCACCTTTCACGAGAAGGATAGTCGCGCCACGACGATCCTTGAGAGAGTTCACACAGACGTGTGTGGTCCTTCCTCAGTTGCTTCGACAGCAAAGCACAGGTATTATGTGATCTTTGTTGATGATTTCTCTCGAAAGTGCTGGATCTTCTTCATGCAGAAGAAGAGCGATACATTCGCGAAGTTCTGTGAGTTTAAAGCACTGGTCGAGAAGGAGTTGGGGAAGAAGGTGATTGCTCTAAGGAGTGATAACGGTGGTGAATTCATCTCGGTTGAATTCAAGGATTTCTGTAACGCAGAAGGGATTCGGAGAGAGCTCATCGCACCCCATAACCCACAGCAG
Organism: Pinus albicaulis; assembly: GCA_034641835.2. Lineage (NCBI taxonomy): Eukaryota > Viridiplantae > Streptophyta > Pinopsida > Pinales > Pinaceae > Pinus > Pinus albicaulis. The sequence goes on along the minus strand of CM076575.1, from coordinate 247,315,029 downwards.
AACGGGGTGGCTGAGCGGAAGAACAGAACGATCGTGGGTGCTGCACGGGCGATGTTGCATGATCAGGGCCTACCCCTTCACTTGTGGGCTGAGGCATGCAATACAGCAGTGTATGTGCAGAACCGTTGTCCTCACAAGGTTCTTGGCATGAGTACACCAGAGGAGGCTTATTCTGGCAAGAGGCCTGATATTTCCCATTTGCGGATTTTCGGATCTCCTGTCTACATGCATGTGGCGAAGGATGCGAGAAGGAAGCTGGATCCAACTGCTGAAGTTGGAATATTTGTGGGGTACACTGATACACCTCACAACTATCGGGTGTATGTGCCAGACAGTCGCAAGACTGTTGTGCGACGGGATATAAAATTTCAGGAGGAGAAAGCCATGCGGTGTTCGCTTGAGAGGGAGCTACACTTGCATGCAGATGAGGAGCTGTTAGTTCCTAAGGAGGAGCTTCCGGATGTGGATCAGCCACAAGAGGAGGTTCAAGAGGTGGAAGAAACCACCCAGGCAGCGCCAACCATCAGAGGGCGCATGCGCACTACAGAAGCTGAGCGACTGGCTCGGGATGCAGAGAAGGTTGTAGGACCACCTACGGCACAGCGCAGACAGAGACAGTCACCGGATCGGTACACTGGATACATGGCTCTTATGAGTCAATGTGTTGTGACAGAGCCATCCTCTTTTGAGGAAGCTGTGGAGGAACCCGCATGGGTTGATGCCATGATCGAAGAATATGATTCGATCATCAGGAACGGTGCATGGGAGATTGTCCCAAGACCGGTTGGGAAATCAGTTGTAGGTTCGCGATGGATCTACAAGGTGAAGCAGGCGGCTGACGGGAGTGTGGAGAAGTACAAGGCGAGATTTGTCGCCCGTGGCTTCTCACGGATCGAGGGGATTGACTATGAGGAGACTTTTGCACCTGTCGCAAGGTACTCTTCCATACGGACGATCCTTGCTCTCTCAGCGCAGATGGGGTGGCACATTCATCGGATGGATGTGAAGACTGCGTTCCTCAATGGAGTTATTGAGGAGGAGGTGTACATAGAGCAGCCTGAAGGTTTTGAGATCTTCAGCAGTGAGTCGCATGTGTGCCGACTCAAGAGAGCACTGTACGGGCTGAAGCAAGCACCTCGTGCTTGGTACACTCGGATAGATAGCTACTTCATCGGGCTTGGATTCTCCAAGAGTGAGGCGGATCCAAACCTGTACCAGATTGTGGTGGAGGGGAAGCTGTTGATCATCATACTGTATGTAGATGATCTGATTTTGATTGGCGATGAGCAGTTGATACTTTCATGCAAGGAGGATCTTGCACGAGAGTTTGAGATGAAGGACCTGGGCATCCTTCATTATTTCCTGGGATTGGAGATTTGGCGGCGCAGTGGAGGACTGTTTGTTTCTCAGGGCAAGTATGCCCGGGAGATTCTGGAGAGGTTCAACATGCAAGGCTGCAAGCCTGTTGACACTCCTCTTCCTGGTGGTTGGAGGAAGGAGGATGCTACTTCAGCGGAGGTAGTGGATGCCACTGTCTATCGACGGTTGGTGGGGTCGCTTATGTATCTGGTCAATACACGACCCGATATATGCTATGCAGTTAACCAGCTTTCGCAAGCTATGGTTAAGCCTACCAAGCTCTTTTGGAAGGCGGGCAAGCATGTATTGCGCTATATCAGAGGCACATCGGGATATGGTCTATGGTATAGACAGGAGGATGGAGCAAAGCTTTCTGGCTTCACTGATGCAGATTGGGCAGGGAGTCCAACGGACCGGAAGAGCACTTCTGGAGGAGTTTTCAGCATTGGGTCGACAGCAGTTTCCTGGTACAGCAGGAAGCAGAGATCCGTGGCACTCAGTTCAGCAGAGGCCGAGTACATGGCAGCTAGCTTGGGTGCATGCGAGGCTATTTGGATGAGGAAGATCCTCGCAGGTTTGTTCAGGTTGCATTTGGAGCCTACAGTGATCTACTGTGATAACCAGAGCTGCATCAAGCTCTCGGCTAATCCAGTTTTTCATGATAGGTCCAAACATATCGACATAAGGTACCATCACATCAGAGATTGTGTTCAGCGGAGGATCATGATGCTTTCATATGTTCCCACGGAGGATCAGGATGCCGACATCCTGACGAAGGCGCTCACCAGGAGCAAGTTCGAATTCCACAGAGGCAGGATAGGGATTGCAGATAATCCATATCTTGCTGAGAGGGAGTGTTGAGAATGCAGCAAGATGATGGAGCTTAGTGAAATGAAGTCGCCTTCACTAAGTGGGCCCGCAGGCAAATTCTGGCGCAAAGTCTATTTTTAGACTATGTCTATTTTTAGACATACGGAGCATAATTTGGGAATTCCAGTTGGAGGTTCTTGAAGTATGCGACATGTTGGTAAAAATAGATGAGACCCTTATTTTTAGGACCCAGGCTATTTTTAGACTGTATCTCCTAAAAATATGGAAGTCAAATATTATTTACCCTTAATAATATTTTGACTATAAACGTGATTTACTCTCTTGGAGCACTTCGATTCGAGTCATGGAGGTGGCTCATGCAAGCTGAAAACGGAAGGGAATCACGTGGTTCCTAGGGGTTTGGTGAGCTCATGCATGGTTGAATTCAGTTAGGACTTCGGTGGCAGAAGTTTGGTAGAGTTGATGGGACAGTTGGTGGAGTTGTGTTCGGTTTAACTTAGTTGAACTGGTTGAGATTAGTTTAACTAGCTAATCAACTAGTAATGAGTGGAGTGAATTAAATATTATTTAATTCACTAATTATTAACTCAGTATTCAACTCAAGAACACATGAGTTCACTACAGTGCATGATCGAGTTCGATGGAGACAGTGAAAGAGGTAGATGAAAAGGGTGAGTAAAAATTTATCGATTGGAGCATCGATTGTGCATGAGATTTGCACCACACTTGGAGAAATTGTCCATGACAATTGTACATAGACAGGCCATGATTGCGCAATAGAGGCAAGGCAAATAGCAGTGAGTTTTGAACCAGTAACCTGTTCAAAACTAAGCTAGTTTGTGAGTAACTGTATGAGAAAGTACTGAGTACTTGTGAGGAGTATTGTACTGAGTTGTTACTTGATTTCTCCATTATAATATACACATATAGCTGCGGGGTTTTCAGCTATAGGCTTTCCCCATACATACTGAGTTAATGTGTGATTGATTTGATGTGCAATCGCTTCTATTATTTCCGCATGTGACAATTAATTGTAGATGAGATTATGTGTTATGCATGCAATTCGAAATTGATGTGTAATCGGGTTAATCTCCATTGAATAAGTGATTTATTCAGCTAATTTCTACACATGTAGCTATACCACCAGGTGAGAGGTGGGGCGACATGCATGAGTAATCCCAAGTGGATATTTCTGGGTAGGATTCATGGAGATGGTGTGGATCTCATGAATTGAACCTGGCTACGAGGTGCCCACAGAGCAGCAGTAGCATGATCAGTTGGATTGATGCAAGCAGATCAAAGTGACAGTGTCTGATACTAGAACGCGGTTCAGAGTTGACAACAAGTGCAGAGTTCAACAACGCAGTGGTTCCTGAAGACATGTGCAATAATTAAGCAGAAGTCGAAGACTTTGATGATAGATGCATTACACTGATTGAGTTGTTTGGAGCCTTTCAGTTTCGGAAGTGTTGCTTGCAAAAGTTGCAGGGCGAATGCATGGAGTTGCATGTCGCATGCAAAGACAGTCCTTTCTTGTTGAGAGGGAGTGTTGAATATTGCAACAAGAAACAGTGAAGGAGGCATCCTGAAACATCATTCCTGATCCTAGTTGGAAAGTGATCACCTAAACTAGGTGGGGCCCACACAGGGACACATTTGCAAAGTCTATTTTTAGACATATCGATCATATTCTATGAGTTGCAGGATGCTATTTGTGGATGGTTGGTCAAGTTGGAAAAATAGATGGATTTCTATTTTTAGACATATTGGGCGGAATCTATTTTTAGATTGCCAGTCTAAAAAAAGATATGTCGAATATTATTAGCTCTTAATAATATTTGGACTATAAACATTATCTTATTCTCTTGGAGCACTTCAGTTAAGTGCACAGATGTGGCACAATAGCTGACAGAAGGAATTATGCTATTCCTGAGGGTTTACTGGAGTTATTGCATGGAGGATTTCAGTTAGAACTCATGTGACAGAGTTTGGTGGAGTTGTTGAAGTAGTTGGTGGAGTTGTATTTAGTTTAACTCAGTTAGACTTATTTGAGCTAGTTGTATCTAGTCTAAGTGATTGATACACTAGTGAGATTGGTGTGAATTAATTAGTTAATTAATTCACAAATAAGAACTCATTAATCAACTGAAGAATACATCAGTTAACTACAGTGCATGGACAGTTCAGTGGAGACCAGTGGAGAGGTAGGTGAAAGAGCAAGTGTGACTATCAGTTGTGACTATAGTCTTGCATTGTTTGCACCACACATTATTTGGAGATGCCTATGAGTATTGCGTGAGCAAGGCTGGCCCAATTCGAATTCATTCAGGGGCATTCTCCAGCAGGGATTGCGTAGTAGAGGCAGGCTGGCAGGTGGCAGAGATTGGAGCATGTGATTTGCTAGATCAGACCTGATTAGTTTATAGAAATTGGAGATTTTACTGAGAGCTTGTGAGGATCTTTGTATGATGATTGTTACATGATCTCTACGACATATAATATACAGATAGTTGGGGGTTTTCAGCTTTAAGCTTTCCCATAAAATACTGTATTCATATGTGTAAATTTTTATGGTTTTAATGTGTGCATGCAATTGATTTTATTTCCGCAATTAATGATCAATAGTAGAAGAGATTCTGTATTGTGCATGAAGTCAAATAGTGTGTGATTAGGAGAATCTCGGATGTATAACATATCAGTTATATAATTTTTACATGGTATCAGAGTTGTGTTATAAATTTTCTACATGGAATGAGAGCAAGAATTTTTGGGTGCGCGAGTTTGCAGAGAATATTTGAAAATTTGGATCCAAAATTTTCAGACACAAATAACATATTTGGATTCCTTGCAAAAAAATACCTGAATTGAAAAAACAAATCAATCGAATTGGAGCTCGGATGAGGGAGATATTGTCGATTTAAAATCAACTCTTTTGTTAGAAAATTTTGCGACGGCGGGACAATTGCAATGTGCGCGAGCCAAGAATCTACATGTACTGAGGTACACGATGCATGCAAAGCTTTGAGGAGCAAAGGAGAGGTTAGTGACTTGGTGGTTGAGAGGGAGCCTCTCAACATGCAGCGTGAGAAGCAGTCTTAGAGGGTTGTGGAGCAGTCACAATTGGAGATGCAAAAGAATCATTATAGATTTGATGTAGATGGGATTTCTACGGAGCTTCCTACTGTTGGAAAGTGCAAGAAAGCCATGCAATTGAAGCTTGAGAGAGAGCAAGTTTTGCATGCAGGTAAGAGTGAACCTCGGGATGTGGAGTAGCCACAAGATGAGGATCATGGAGTGGGAGCAACCACTCATGTAGAGAAATTTCGTGCCAGATGGGCAGAGGGAGTGCATGCAGCTATACCACCAAGTGAGAGGTGGGGCGACATGCATGATTGATCCCAAGAGGAGTTTTCTGGGCAAGATTCATGAGATGGTGTGGATCTCATAAATTGAACCTGGCTACGAGGTACCCACAGTGCAGCAGTAGCATGATCAGTTGGATTGATGCAGGCAGATGAAAGTGACAGTGTTAGATACTGGAGCGTGGATCAAAGTTGACAGCAAGTGCAAGAGTGTATGGGTGCAAGATTTCAACAGCGTAGTGGTTCCTGATGACATGTGCAGTTGGTACCAGCAGAAGTCAAAGAATTTGATGATAGATGCATCAGATTGATTGAGTTTTTTGGAGCCTGTTCAGTTTCAGAGGAGTTGCTTGCAAGGTTGCCGGGGGTGAATGCATGGAGTTGCATGTTGCATGCAAAGACAGTCCTTTCTTGTTGAGAGGGAGTGTTGAATATTGCAACAAGAAAAAGTGAAGGAGGCATCCTGAAACATCTTTCCTAATCCTAGTTGGAAAGTGATCACGTAAACTAGGTGGGGGCCACACAGGTGATTTTTGTCGCAGAGTCTATTTTTAGACTATGTCTATTTTTAGACATGTCGATCATATTCTATGAGTTTCAGGATACTATTTGTGGATGGTTGGTCAAGTTGGAAAAATAACAGTGAACTCTGTTACAGACATATTAGATGGCAAATCATTTAGATATCGATAAAATAGTTATGTGGAATAATGATTAGTTCTTAATAATATTTGGACTATAACATTCTTTATTCTCTTGAGAATACCAGTTAGTGCATTGTGCACAATATTGACAGAGGAGAATTTAAGCTATTTCTGATTCCCAGAACTTGTGCAGGGAACTTAGGTTGGAACTCAAGGTGATGATTAGCGAGATTCAGGAAGTAGTTGGTGGGTTATTTTAGTTGCTCAAGTTAGACCTAGTTGAGCTGGTTGTTATCTAGTCAAATTTGATTGATACTAATGATGTGGTGTGGAGTGTTGATTAATTAATTTCACAAATAACATCTCAATCAATCAATAAATAATATAAGTTAACTACAGTGCATGGACAGTTTCAGTGGAGACCAGTGAAGAGGTAGGTGAAAGAGCAGTGTGACTATCAGTTGTGACTATAGTGTTGCATGATTTGCAACACACAGTGGTTGGAGATGCCAATGAGGATTGCATGAGCAAGGCTAGACCAATTTTAGTTCATTCAGATCCATTCTTCAGCAGTGATTGTGCAGTAGAGGTAGGCTATCAGGTGGTAGAGATTGGAGCATGTGATTTGCTAGATCGGGCTTGATTAGTGTGTAGCAATTGGAGATTGTACTGAGAGCTTGTGAGGAGCTTTGTATGATGATTGTTACATGATCTCTATGACATATAATATACATATAGTTGGGGGTTTTCAGCTTTAAGCTTTCCCATAAAATACTATGTTCATATGTGTGAATTTTTATGGTTTTAATGTGTGCATGCAATTGATTTTATTTCCGCAATTAATGATCAATAGTAGAAGAGATTCTGTATTGTGCATGAAGTCAAATAGTGTGTGATTAGGAGAATCTCAGATGTATAACATATCAGCTATATAATTTCTACATGGTATCAGAGCTGTGTTATAAATTTTCTACATGGAATGAGAGCAGGAATTTTTGGGTGCGCGAGTTTGCAGAGAATATATGAAAATTTGGATCCAAAATTTTCAGACACAAATAGCATATTTGGATTCCTTGGAAAACAATACCCGAATTGAAAAAAAAAATCGATCGAATCAGAGCTCGGATGAGGGAGATATCGTCGATTTAAAATCATCTCTTTTGTTAGAAAATTTTGCGACGGCGAGACAATTGCAATGTGCGCGAGCCAATAATCTACATGCACTGAGGTACAAGATGCATGCAAATATTTGAGGAGCAAAGCAGAGGTTAGTGACTTGGTGGTTGAGAATGAGCCTTTCAACATGCAACGTGAGAAGAAGTCTCAGAAGGTTGTGGAGCAGCCACAACTGGAGATGCAGAAGAATCTTTATAGATTTGATGTAGATGGGATTTCTACGGAGCTTCCTACTGTTGGAAAGTGCAATAAATCCATGCAATTGAAGCTTGAGAGAGAGAGAAAGTTTTGCATGCAGGTAAGAGTGAACCTCGGGATGTGGAGCAGCCACAAGATGAAGATCATGGAGTGGGAGCAACCACTCATGCAGAGAAATTTTGTGCCAGATGGGCAGAGGGAGTGCATGCAGCTATATCACTAGGTTAGAGGTGGGGCGACATGCATGAGTAATCCCAAGTGGAGATTTTTGGGCAGGATTCATGGAGATGGTGTGGATCTCATGAATTGAACTTGGCTACGAGGTGCCCACAGAGCAGCAGTAGCATGATCAGTTGGATTGATGCAGGCAGATCAAAGTGACAGTGTCTGATACTGGAGCGCGGTTCAAAGTTGACAGCAAGTGCAGAGTGCATGGGTGCAGAGTTTAACAACGCAGTGGTTCCGGAAGACATGTGCAATAATTAAGCAGAAGTCGAAGACTTTGATGATAGATGCATTATACTGATTGAGTTTTTTGGAGCCTTTCAGTTTTGGAAGTGTTGTTTGCAAAGGTTGGAGGGCGAATGCATGGAGTTGCATGTCGCATGCAAAGACAGTCCTTTCTTGTTGTGAGGGAGTGTTGAATATTGCAACAAGAAACAGTGAAGGAGGCATCCTGAAACATCATTCCTGATCCTAGTTGGAAAGTGATCACTTAAACTAGGTGGGGCCCACACAGGTGATTTTTGTCGCAAAGTCTATTTTTAGGCTGTGTCTATTTTTAGACATATCGATCATATTCTATGAGTTGCGGGATGCTATTTGTGGATGGTTGGTCAAGTTGGAAAAATAAATGGAGTTCTATTTTTAGACATATTGGGCAGAGTCTCTTTTTAGACTGCCAGTCTAAAAATAGATATGTCAAATATTATTAGCTCTTAATAATATTTGGACTATAAACATTATCTTATTCTCTTGGAGCACTTCAGTTAAGTGCACAGATGTGGCACAATAGCTGACAGAAAAAATTACGTTATTCCTGAGGGTTTACTGGAGCTATTGCAAGGAGGACTTGAGTTAGAACTCATGTGACAGCGTTTGGTGGAGTTGTAAAAGTCGTTGGTGGAGTTGTATTTAGTCTAACTCAGTTAGACTCAGTTGAGCTAGTTGTATCTAGTCTAAGTGATTGATACGCTAGTGAGAGTGGTGTGAACTAATTAGTTAATTAATTCACAAATAATAACTCATTAATCAACTGAAGAATACATCAGTTAACTACAATGCATGGACAGTTCAGTGGAGACCAATGGAGAGGTAGGTGAAAGAGCAAGTGTGACTATCAGTTGTGACTATAGTGTTGCATTGTTTGCACCACACATTCTTTGGAGATGCCTATGAGTATTGTGTGAGCAAGGCTGGCCCAATTCGAATTCATTTAGGGGCATTCTTCAGTAGGGATTGTGCAATATAGGCATGCTTGTAGGTGGCAGAGATTGGAGCATGTGATTTGCTAGATCGGACCTGATTAGTGTGTAGCAATTGGAGATTGTACTTAGAGCTTGTGAGGAGCTTTGTATGATGATTGTTACATGATATCTATGACATATAATATACAGATAGTAGGGGGTTTTCATATTTAAGCTTTCCCATAAAATATTGTGTTCATATGTGTGAATTTTTATAGTTTTAATGTGTGCATGCAATTGATTTTATTTCTGCAATTAATGATCAATAGTAGAAGAGATTCTGTATTGTGAATGAAGTCAAATAGTGTGTGATCAGGAGAATCTCGGATGTATAACATATTAGTTACATAATTTCTACATGGTATCAGAGCCGTGTTATAAATTTTCTACATGGAATGAGAGCAGGAATTTTTGGGTGCGCGAGTTTGCAGAGAATATCAGAAAATTTGGATCCAAAATTTTCAGACACAAATAGAATATTTGGATTCCTTGCAAAAAAATACACGAATTGAAAAAAAAAATCAATCGAATCGGAGCTCAGATGAGGGAGATATCGTCGATTTAAAATCAGTTCTTTTGTTAGAAAATTTTGCGACGGGGGGACAATTGCAATGTGCGCGAGCCAAGAATCTACATGCACTGAGGTACAAGATGCATGAAAATATTTGAGGAGCAAAGCAGAGGTTAGTGACTTGGTGGTTGAGAGGAAGCCTCTCAACATGCAGCATGAGAAGCAGTCTCAGAAGGTTGTGGAGCAGCCACAATTGTGGATGCAGAAGAATCTTTATAGATTTGATGTAGATGGGATTTCTACGGAGCTTCCTACTGTTGGAAAGTGCAAGAAAGCCATGAAATTGAAGCTTGAGAGAGAGCAAGTTTTTCATGCAGTTAAGAGTGAAGCTCGGGATGTGGAGCAGCCACAAGATGAGGATCATGGAGTGGGAGCAACCACTCATGCAGAGAAATTTTGTGCTAGATGGCCAGAGGGAGTGCATGCAGCTATACCACCAGGTGAGAGGTGGGGCGACATGCATGAGTAATCCCAAGTGGATATTTCTGGGCAAGATTCATGGAGATGGTGTGGATATCATGAATTGAACCTGGCTACAAGGTGAACACAGAGCAGAAGTAGCATGATCAATTGGATTGATGCAGACAGATCAAAGTGATAGTGTCTGATACTGGAGCGCGGTTCAGAGTTGACAGCAAGTGCAAAGTGCATGGGTGCAGATTTCAACAACGCAGTGGTTCCTGAAGACATGTGCAATAATTAAGTAGAAGTTGAAGAATTTGATGATAGATGCATTATACTGATTGAGTTGTTTGGATCCTTTTAGTTTCGGAAGTGTTGTTTGCAAAGGTTACAGGGCGAATGCATGGAGTTGCATGTCGCATGCAAAGATAGTCCTTTCTTGTTGTGAGGGAGTGTTGAATATTGCAACAAGAAACAGTGAAGGAGGCATCCTGAAACATCATTCCTGATCCTAGTTGGAAAGTGATCACCTAAACTAGGTGGGGCCCACACGGAGTGATTTTATGCATAGATCTATTTTTAGACATGTCGATCATATTCTATGAGTTGCAGGATGCTATTTGTGGATGGTTGGTCAAGTTGGAAAATAGATGGACTTCTATTTTTAGACATATTGGGTGGAATCTATTTTTAGATTGCCAGTCTAAAAATAGATATGTCGAATATTATTAGCTCTTAATAATATTTGGACTATAAACATTATCTTATTCTCTTGGAGCACTTCAGTTAAGTGCACAGATGTGGCACAATAGCTGACAGAAGGAATTACGCTATTTCTGAGGGTTTACTGGAGCTATTGCATGGAGGACTTGAGGTAGAACTCATGTGACAGAGTTTGGTGGAGTTGTAGAAGTAGTTGGTGGAGTTGTATTTAGTTTAACTCAGTTAGACTCAGTTGAGCTAGTTGTATCTAGGCTAAGTGATTGATACACTAGTGAGAGTGGTGTAAATTAATTAGTTAATTAATTCACAAATAATAACTCATTAATCAACTAAAGAATACATCAGTTAACTACAGTGCATGGACAGTTCAGTGGAGACTAGTGGAGAGGTAGGTGAAAGAGCAAGTGTGACTATCAGTTGCGACTATAGTGTTGCATTGTTTTCACCACACATTATTTGGAGATGCCTATGAGTATTGCGTGAGCAAGGCTGGCCCAATTCGAATTCATTCAGGGGCATTCTTCAGCAGGGATTGTGCAGTAGAGGCAGGCTAGCAGGTGGCAGAGATTGGAGCATGTGATTTGCTAGATCGGACCTGATTAGTGTATAGCAATTGGAGATTGTACTGAGAGGTTGTGAGGAGCTTTGTATGATGATTGTTACATGATCTCTATGACATATAATATACAGATAGTTGGGGGTTTTTAGCTTTAAGCTTTCCCATAAAATACCGTGTTCATATGTGTGAATTTTTATGGTTTTAATGTTTGCATGCAATTGATTTTATTTCCGCAATTAATGATCAATAGTAGAAGATATTCTGTATTGTTCATGAAGTCAAATAGTGTGTGATTAGGAGAATCTCGGATGTATAACATATCAGTTATATAATTTCTACATGGTATCAGAGCTGTGTTATAGATTTTCTACACGGAATGAGAGCACGAATTTTTCGGTGCGCGAGTTTGCAAAGAATATCTGAAAATTTGGATCCAAAATCTTTAGACACAAATAGCATATTTGGATTCCTTGCAAAAAAATACCCGAATTGAAAAAAAAAAATCAATCGAATCGGAGCTCGGATGAGGGAGATATCGTCGATTTAAAATTAGCTCTTTTGCTAGAAAATTTTGCGACAGTGGGACAATTGCAATGCGAGCCAAGAATCTACATGCACTAAGGTACAAGATGCATGCAAAGCTTTGAGGAGAAAAGCAGAGGTTAGTGACTTGGTGGTTGAGAGGGAGCCTCTCAACATGCAGTGTGAGAAGTAGTCTTAAAAGGTTGTGGAGTAGCCACAACTGGAGATGCAGAAGAATATTTATAGATTTGATGTAGATGGGATTTCTACGGAGCTTCCTACTGTTGGAAAGTGCAAGAAAGAAGTGCGATTGAAGCTTGAGAGAGAGAAAGTTTTGCATGCAGGTAAGAGTGAACCTCGGGATGTGGAGCAGCCACAAGATGAGGATCATGAAGTGGGAGCAACCACTCATGCAGAGAAATTTTGTGCTAGATGGGCAGAGGGAGTGCATGCAGCTATACCACCAGGTGAGAGGTGGGGCGACATGCATGAGTAATCCCAAGTGGATATTTCTGGGCAGGATTCATGGAGATGGTGTGGATCTCATGAATTGAACATGGCTACGAGGTGCCCACAGAGCAGCAGTGGCATGATCAGTTGGATTGACGCAGGCAGATCAAAGTGATAGTGTCTGATACTGGAACACGGTTCAGAGTTGACAGCAAGTGCAGAGTGCATGGGTGCAAAGTTCAATAGCGCAGTGGTTCCTGAAGACATGTGAAATAATTAAGTAGAAGTCGAAGACTTTGATGATAGATGCATTATATTGATTGAGTTGTTTGGAGCCTTTCAGTTTCGGAAGTGTCGTTTGCAAAGGTTGGAGGGCGAATGCATGGAGTTTCATGTCGCATGCAAAGACAATCCTTTCTTGTTGAGAGGGAGTGTTGAATATTGCAACAAGAAATAGTGAAGGAGGCATCCTGAAATATCATTCCTGATCCTAGTTGGAAAGTGATCACCTAAACTAGGTGGGGCCCACACAGGTGATTTTTGTTGCAAAGTCTATTTTTAGACATGTCGATCATATTCTATGAGTTGTGGGATGTTATTTGTGGATGGTTTGTCAAGTTGTAAAAATAGATAGACTTCTATTTTCAGACATATTAGGCGGAGTCTATTTTTAGACTGTCAGTCTAAAAATAGATATGTCGAATATTATTAGCTCTTAATAATATTTGGACTATAAACGTTATCTTATTCTCCTGGAGCACTTCAGTTAAGTGGACAGATGTGGCACAATATATGACAGAAGGAATTACGCTATTTCTGAGGGTTTACTGGAGCTATTGCATGGAGGACTTGAGTTAGAACTCATGTGACAGAGTTTGGTGGAGTTGTAGAAGTAGTTGATGGAGTTTTATTTAGTTTAACTCAGTTAGACTCAGTTGAGCTAGTTGTATCTAGTCTAAGTGATTGATACACTAGTGAGAGTTATGTGAATTAATTAGTTAATTAATTCACAAATAATAACTCATTAATCAACTGAAGAATACATCAGTTAACTACAGTGCATGGACAGTTTAGTGGAGAGCAATGGAGAGGTAAGTGAAAGAGCAAGTGTGACTATCAGTTGTGACTATAATGTTGCATTGTTTGCACCATACATTATTTGGAGATGCCTATGAGTATTGCATGAGCAAGGTTGGCCCAATTCGAATTCATTTAGGGGCATTCCTCAGCAGGAATTGTGCAGTAGAGGCAGGCTAGCAGGTGGCAGAGATTGGAGCATGTGATTTGCTAGATCGGACCTGATTAGTGTGTAGCAATTGGAGATTGTACTTAGAGCTTGTGAGGAGCTTTGTATGATGATTGTTACATGATCTATATGACATATAATATACAGATAGTTGGGAGTTTTCAGCTTTAAGCTTTCCCATAAAATACTGTGTTTATATGTGTGAATTTTTATGGTTTTAATGTGTGCATGCAATTGATTTTATTTCCGCAATTAATGATCAATAGTAGAAGAGATTCTGTATTGTGCATGAAGTAAAATAGTGTGTGATCAAAAGAATCTCGGATGTATAACATATTAGTTATATAATTTCTACATGGTATCAGAGCTGTGTTATAAATTTTCTACATGGAATGAGAGCAGGAATTTTTGGGTGCGCGAGTTTGCAGAGAATATCTGAAAATTTGGATCCGAAATTTTCAGACACAAATAGCATATTTGGATTCCTTGCAAAACAATACCCGAATTGAAAAAAAAAATCAATCGAATCGGAGCTCGGATGAGGGAGATATCGTCGATTTAAAATCAGCTCTTTTGTTAGAAAATTTTGCGACGGCGGGACAATTGCAATGTGCGCAAGCCAAGAATATACATGCACTGAGGTACAAGATGCATGCAAAGCTTTGAGGAGCAAAGCAGAGGTTAGTGACTTGATGGTTGAGAGGGAGCCTCTCAACATGTAGCGTGAGAAGCAGTCTCAGAAGGTTGTGGAGTAGCCACAACTGGAGATGCAGAAGAATCTTTATAGATTTGATGTAGATGAGATTTCTACGGAGCTTCCTACTTTTGGAAATTGCAAGAAAGCCATGCAATTGAAGCTTGAGAGAGAGTAAGTTTTGCATGCAGGTAAGAGTGAACCTCGGGATGTGGAGCAACCACAAGATGAGGATCATGGAGTAGGAGCAACCACTCATGCAGAGAAATTTTGTGCTAGATGGGCAGAGGGAGTGCATGCAGCTATACCACCAGGTGAGACGTGGGGCGACATGCATGAGTAATCCCAAGTGGAGATTTCTAGGCAGGATTCATGGAGATGGTGTGGATATCATGAATTGAACCTGGCTACGAGGTGCCCACAGAGCAGCAGTAGCATGATTAGTTGGATTGATACAGGCAGATCAAAGTGACAGTCTCTGATACTGGAGCGCGGTTCAAAGTTGACAGCAAGTGCAGAGTGCATGGGTGCAGAGTTCAACAACGCAGTAGTTCCTGAAGACATGTGCAATAATTAAGCAGAAGTCGAAGACTTTGATGATAGATGCATTATACTGATTGAGTTATTTGGAGCCTTTCAGTTTCGGAAGTGTTGTTTGCAAAGGTTGCAGGGCGAATGCATGGAGTTGCATGTCGCATGCAAAGACAATCCTTTCTTGTTGAGAGGGAGTATTGAATATTGCAATGAGAAATAGTGAAGGAGGCATCCTGAAACATCATTCCTAATCCTATTTGGAAAGTGATCACCTAAACTAGGTGGGGCCCACACAAGTGATTTTTGTCGCAAAGTCTATTTTTAGACATGTCGATCATATTCTATGAGTTGTGGGATGCTATTTGTGGATGGTTGGTCAAGTTGGAAAAATAGATGGACTTCTATTTTTAGACATATTGGGCAGAATCTATTTTTAGATTGCCAGTCTAAAAATAGATATGTCGAATATTATTAGCTCTTAATAATATTTGGACTCTAAACATTATCTTATTCTCTTGGAGCACTTCAGTTAAGTGCACAGATGTGGCACAATAGCTGACAGAAGGAATTATGCTATTCCTGAGGGTTTACTGGAGCTATTGCATGGAGGACTTCAGTTAGAACTCATGTGACAGAGTTTGGTGGAGTTGGAGAAGTAGTTGGTGGAGTTGTATTTAGTTTAACTCGGTTAGACTCAGTTGAGCTAGTTGTATCTAGTCTAACTAATTGATACACTAGTGAGAGTGGAGTGAATTAATTAGTTAATTAATTCACAAATAATAACTCATTAATCAACTGAAGAATACATCAGTTAACTACGATTGCATGGGCGGTTCGATGGAGACAGGTGGAGAGGTAGGTGAAAGAGCAAGTCGACTATAGGTTGTGACTATAGTGTTGCATTGTTTTCTTTACATTCTTTGGAGATGCCTATGGTATTGCGCAGTCAAGGGCGCCCAGTCAATTCATTCAGGCATTCTTCGGCGGATTGTGCAGTAGAGGCAAGCTAGCAGGTGGCAGAGATTGGAGCATGTGATTTGCTAGATCGGACCTGATTAGTTTGTAGCAATTGGAGATTGTACTGAGAGCTTGTGAGGAGCTTTGTATGACATATAATATACAGATAGTTGGGGGTTTTCATCTTTAAGCTTTCCATGAATTTTTATGGTTTTAATGTGTGCATGCAATTGTTTTTATTTCTGAAATTAATGATCAATAGTAGAAGAGATTCTGTATTGTGCATGAAGTAAAATAGTGTGTGATCAGGAGAATCTCGGATGTATAACATATCAGTTATATAATTTCTACATGGTATCGGAGCTGTGTTATAGATTTTCTACATGGAATGAGAGTAGGAATTTTTGGGTGCGCGAGTTTGCAGAGAATATCTGAAATATTTGGTGAAATATTTTCAGAAACAAATAGAATATTTGGATTCCTTGCGAAAAAAAACTCAAATTGGGAAAAAAAATTGGTCGAATCGGAGCTCGGATGAGGGAGATATCGTCGATTTAAAATTAGCTCTTTTGTTAGAAAATTTTGCGACGACAGGACAATTGCAATGTGTGCGAGCCAAGAATCTACATGCACTGAGGTACAAGATGCATGCAAAGCTTTGAGGAGCAAAGTGGAGGTTAGTGACTTGGTGGTTGAGAAGGATCCTCTCAACATGCAACGTGAGAAGCAGTCTCAGAAGGTTGTGGGGTAGCCACGACTGGAGATGCAGAAGAATATTTATAGATTTGAAGTAGAAGGGATTTCTACGGAGCTTCCTACTGTTGGGAAGTGTAAGAAAGACATGCAATTTAAGCTTGAGAGGGAGCAAGATTTGCATGTAGGTAAGAGTGAACCTCGGGATGTGGAGAAGCCACAAGATGAGGATCATGGATTGGGAGCAACCACTCATGTAGAGAAATTTCGTGCCAGATGGGCAGAGGGAGTGCATGCAGCTATACCACCAAGTGAGAGGTGGGGCGACATGCAAGAGTAATCCCAAGAGGAGATTTCTGGGCAGGATTCATGGAGATGGTGTGGATCTCATGAATTAAACCTGGCTACGAGGTGCCCACAGAGCTGCAGTAGCATGATCAGTTGGATTGATGCAGGCAGATCAAAGTGACAGTGTCGGGTACTGGAGCACGGTTCAGAGTTGACAGCAAGTGCAGAGTGCATGGGTGTAGAGTTCAACATCGCAGTGGTTCCTGAAGACATGTGCAATAATTAAACGAAGTGAACTTTGATGATAGATGCATTATGCGATTGAGTTGTTTGGAGCCTTTCGATTTTGGAGTGTTGTTTGCAAAGGTTACGGCGAATGCATGGAGTTGCATGTCGCATGCAAGACAGTCCTTTCTTGTTGAGAGGGAGTGTTGGTGTTGCAACAAACTTTGAAGGAGGCTTCTGAAACATAGTTCTGATCATAGTTGGAAAGTGATCACCCTAACCTAAACTAGAGTGGGGCCCACACGAGGTGATTTTGTCGCAAAGTCTATTTTTAGACATGTCGATCATATTCTATGAGTTGCGGGATGCTATTTGTGGATGGTTGGTCAAGTTGGAAAAATAGATGGACTTCTATTTTTAGACATATTGGGCGAAGTCTATTTTTAGACTGCCAGTCTAAAAATAGATATGTCGAATATTATTAGTTCTTAATAATATTTGGACTATAAACATTATCTTATTCTCTTGGAGCACTTCAGTTAAGTGCACAGATGTGGCACAATAGCTGACAGAAGGAATTACGCTATTCCTGAAGGTTTACTGGAGCTATTGCATGGAGGACTTGAGTTAGAACTCATGTGACAGAGTTTGGTGGAGTTGTAGAGGTAGTTGGTGGAGTTGTATTTAGTTTAACTCAGTTAGACTCAGTTGAGCTAGTTGTATCTAGTCTAAGTGATTGATACACTAGTGAGAGTGGTGTGAATTAATTAGTTAATTAATTCACAAATAATAACTCATTAATCAACTGAAGAATACATCAATTAACTACAGTTCATGGACAGTTTAGTGGAGAGCAGTGGAGAGGTAGGTGAAAGAGCAAGTGTGACTATCAGTTGTGAGTATAGTGTTGCATTGTTTGCACCACACATTCTTTGGAGATGCCTATGAGTATTGCGTGAGAAAGGCTGTCCCAATTATAATTCATTCAGGGGCATTCTTTAGCAGGGATTGTGCAGTAGAGGCAGGATTGGAGCATGTGATTTCCTAGATTGGACATGATTAGTGTGTAGCAATTGGAGATTGTACTGAGAGCTTGTGAGGATTTTTGTATGATGATTGTTACATGATCTCTATGACATATAATATACAGATAGTTGGGGGTTTTTAGCTTTAAGTTTTCCCATAAAATACTGTGTTCATATGTGTGAATTTTTATGGTTTTAATGTGTGCATGAAATTGATTTTATTTCCGCAATTAATGATCAATAGTAGAAGAGATTCTGTATTGTGCATGAATTCAAATAGTGTGTGATCTGGAGAATCTCGGATGTATAACATATCAGTTATATAATTTCTACATGGTATCAGAGCCGTGTTATAAATTTTCTACATGGAATGAGAGCATGAATTTTTGGGTGCACGAGTTTGCAGAGAATATCTGAAAATTTGGATCCAAAATTTTTAGACACAAATAGCATATTTGGATTCCTTGCAAAAAAATACCCGAATTGAAAAAAAAAAAATCAATCGAATCAGAGCTCGGATGAGGGAGATATCGTCGATTTAAAATCAGCTCTTTTGTTAGAAAATTTTGCAACGACGGGACAATTGCAATGTGCGCGAGCCAAGAATCTACATGCACTGAGGTACAAGATGCATGCAAAGCTTTGAGGAGCAAAGCAGAGGTTAGTGACTTGGTGGTTGAGAGGGAGCCTCTCAACATGCAGCGTGAGAAGCAGTCTCAGAAGGTTTTGGAGCAGCCACAACTAGAGATGCAGAAGAATCTTTATAGATTTGATGTAGATGGGATTTCTACAGAGCTTCCAACTGTTGGAAAGTGCAAGAAAGCCATGCAATTGAAGCTTGAAAGAGAGCAAGTTTTGCATGTAGGTAAGAGTGAACCTCAGGATGTGGAGCAGCCACAAGATGAGGATCATGGAGTGGGAGCAACCACTCATGCAGAGAAATTTTGTGCCAGATGGGCAGAGGGAGTGCATGCAGCTATATCACTAGGTGAGGTGAGGCGAAATGCATGAGTAATCCCAAGTGGAGATTTCTGGGCGGGATTCATGGATATGGTGTGGATCTCATGAATTGAACCTGGCTACGAGGTGCCCACATAGCAGCAGTAGCATGATTAGTTGGATTGATGCAGGCAGATCAAAGTGACAGTGTCTGATACTGGAGCGCGGTTCAGATTTGAAAGCAAGTGCAGAGTGCATGGGTGCAGAGTTCAACAACGCAGTGGTTCCTGAAGACATGTGCAATAATTAAGCAAAAGTCAGAGACTTTGATGATAGATGCATTATAATGATTGAGTTATTTGGAGCCTTTCATTTTCGGAAGTGTTGTTTGCAAATGTTGCAAGGCGAATGCATGGAGTATTGGGGGAGCAAGGCTGGCCCAATTCGAATTCATTCAGGGGCGTTCTTCGGCAGGGATTGCGCAGTAGAAGCAGGCTAGCAGGTGGCAGAGATTGGAGCATGTGATTTTCTAGATCGGACTTGATTAGTGTGTAGCAATTGGAGATTGTACTGAGAGCTTGTGAGGAGCTTTGTATAATGATTGTTATATGATCTCTATGACATATAATATACAAATAGTTGGGGTTTTCAGCTTTAAGCTTTCCCATAAAATACTGTGTTCATATGTGTGAATTTTTATGGTTTTAATGTGTGCATGCAATTGATTTTATTTCCGCAATTAATGATCAATAGTAGAAGAGATTCTGTATTGTGCATGAAGTCAAATAGTGTGTGATTAGGAGAATCTCGGATGTATAACATATCAGTTATATAATTTCTACATCAATTTCCTCTAAATTGAGTGTGAATTCCATTTTGATACCTCCATTGAATTCCTCAAATCTGTCAAAGTAGATATCCCATCCTGCATCGAAAAAAACTTGCCAAACCTCTGGATTGCTACGAAATGAAACTATGTTTTCAGGATCATGTCGCACAACCAACCCACCCATACTGTGGAGACTTGTAGCAGTGCTTCCTGTAGTAGCAGACCGTTGGGCAAGGTTGTGGGTACCGAATTCGGAGGAACATCATAGTGAAAATGGATAGGTGTTAATGGTAAATATGGTTGGTAATTTTCGAAAACCGAGAAAAATCATAAAAGAGTATGGTAAGTGTGGTAGAATAGAAATAATAATTGTTCGTATAGGGTGGATGAGACATCTTGCGAATCCCAATATGATTAAAATGATGATACCACAGATTGATGTGATTCGTAAGGCGTACCATGAGTGGAATGTCATTCTTAACTTATGGGACAATTATTACACCGTCCTTGGCATGAAGACACCCCCCCCTCCCCTCGACTTAAATTTTTTCCGTCCGCAGCATTAAAATCTTCACATGGGATATTTAATTAAATTAGTAAAAGTCACGTGGAGGTGTACTTGATAGCCTACCTAGATGATGGTATGGTTGGTAGGATGACAACGAAATAATGATGTGGATGGTGTAACAGCATCGGTGTAACAACAGCGAAGTAACAACATCAGAGTAATAGCATCGGTGTAACGGCATCGGTGTAATAGCATCCGGTGTAACAACAGCGGAGTAACATCATCGGTGTAATAGCATCCGGTGTAACAGTAGGGAAGTAACAACATCGGAGTCACAACATCATTGTAACAACATCCGATGTAACAATAGTGGAGTAACAACATCGATGTAACAACAGTGGAATAACAACATCATGAGTAGCAACAACTGAGTAACAACATCCGGTGTAGCAGCATCGAAGTAGTAGCAACCAAGTAACAACAACATGAGTAGTAGCATCGGAGTAGCAACAACCGAGTAATAGCAACATGAGTAGCAGAAACTGAGTAACAGCAACATGAAAATTCCTTGATTTTCACTCCTTAGTCATGGCTCCTTCAAAAAGACAAGAAAATAGAGAAAAATTATTTATTTATTTATATGTATTTTTTTTTTTACAACAAGGGTGCAGAGGAAGGATTCTCTGCACTGATAACCTTCAAACCAGATTTCTCAGAGAGTTGTTTAATAAAAGCATCCTTAGAGGCCGGCTGGTGGTATAGTCTCAGGCGATGTCCATTGACTATAAAGGAAGTACATGTCTCGTCAATTGTGACTAGCCTGGATGTTCCATTATCAAATTAACGTTCACCTCATAAGGTCCCATCCACCAAGTGCAAAGCTCTCCCTTAAAATCCTTAAAACTATTGTCATAAAGTAGCGCCCAATCTCCACTTTGAAACACCTTATTTCTGATAAACTTATCGTGCCATTTTTTTCTCTGCTGCTGAATAGCAGTAGTTCATTGGACAACCATTGAACATATTTCATCATATTTCATCAAGTTCATTAAGTTGATCCAATCGGTGTTTCTGGGCATCTGATAGATCTAAACCAACTTCCAAAGCTGTTCTAAGTGTGCTTATTTTAAATTCAATTAGAAACAATGGGGATTTCCCATAAACCAACTCGAATGGTGAAAACCCGGTTGTATTCCACCATGTTGTTCTGTATGCCCATAGAGCCTCTGGAAGTTTATGAGCCCAATCCCGACGATGGTATGCCACAATTTTTGTCAAAATATTTTCTAATGTCTTATTTGTGCTTTCCACTTGTCCATTCGCCTGGAGATGGTATGGAGATGTCACTCTGTGCTTGAATCCATATTTTTGCATGAGCTTTGCTATCTTGTGTGATGTGAATTGTGCTTCTCCATCTGAAACAACCTCTCTTGGAGTACCGTAACGAGCAAAAATTTCTTCAAATAGAAAATCTGAGACTACCTTCTTTGTTGCTTTCGCAACCTCTTTGGATTCCACCCACTTAGTCACGTAATTAGTGTAGGTTTTAACCCTGAATAGAAATTATCTACACACGAATCTTATAATAGAAAATAAACAATAGCGAGAGCATAAAACATAAAATAGAGAAACACAGAGATTTTCCCCTGGATCCCAAATCGGGACGACCAGCTTGATTTTTCATTATATTCCTTTTAGTGTTACAACACATATATATACATGCCAAAGCATACATAAACCCCAATCCATTAACCCTAGATTAGAACATAACTGTAGTTCCCTTGACCGGATCTACAAAATACCAGGGGCCGAAAACCATCGTACCCCAAAACCATGTGAAAAATCATGCACAAAACATGGGCGGGTCCACATATGAGTGGGACCGCATACTAAAAAAATTTCACCAGAGTGCTGCCCCAGACCCCGACAGGGGGGGCTGCCCCCCCCCCTGTGACCCCCCTACTGCGCCCAGCGCAACGTACAGTGCGTGGGGCTAGTCGTGGAAATAATATAACACATACCCAACATTATCCCACTTGTTGTTTTCTTTCCACAGGGGGCCACAGGAGAGCTTAGTCATTGGGCCAATTCTTCAACACCCATTGTTTCTCTACACTAAGAGAACTTATGAGTGCTCACAGACTTCGTCAATGCATCTGCAACTTTCTTTAAAGTGTCCACCTTTACCAGCAACACCCTTTTAGCCTCAACCATATCTCTAACAAAGTGATATTGAACATCAATGTGCTTTGTCTTTGAATGATAAGCAGGGTTCTTAGCCAAGAAAATTTCACTTTGGCTATCACGGTCTATCCTTATAGCTTGTTGTACCAACCCCATACTTGAACACAATCTCTGCAACCAAACTGCTTCCTTGCTTGCATGAGTGGCTGCTATGTATTCTGCCTCTGTAGTTGAAAGTGCCACTATAGACTGTCTTTTACTCATCCAACTGACTGCGCCTCCAAATAGGCTAAACACATACCCACTTGTAGATCTTCTTTGGTCCAGATCTCCAGCCCAGTCTGCATCAACAAAACCATGAATGTCCAACATTCTTTCCAATCCTGGTCTTCCCTGGTAGCATAAGCCATAATCACTAGTGCCACGTAAATATCTGAAAACCCGCTTCACTACTGTCCAATGCTCCTTCCCTGGGTTTGACATAAACCTGCTCAATACTCCCACTGCATGTGCAATTTCTGGTCTAGTACAGACCATTGCATACATCAGGCTACCCATTGCACTTGCATATGGAACACGAGACATATCCTCCTCTTCTTCTTGTGTCTTGGGACACCGTTCAGCAGACAGCTTTTCACCTACAGGAATAGGAACACTCACCGGTTTACTATCCTGCATATTGAACCTCTGCAATATAGTCTCGACATACTTCCTCTGGTTTAACCAGAGCTTCCTCTTTGCCCGATCTCTCTTAATTTCCATGCCCAAAATATAGTTTGCAGCACCCAGATCCTTCATGTCGAATTTGGAGAGCAGTTGGGTCTTCAAATCTTGGATAATTTCTTTGTCATTTCCAATCAACAACATATAATCCACATACAAGACCAAATAAATAACACGGTCACCAATTAATTTAAAATAAACACGGTGATCCTCCTTGCTTCTGGTGAAGCCAAGTCCCCGTATATAGGTATCAAATTTCTGATACCACATCCTTGGTGACTGTTTTAACCCATACAGAGACTTCTTCAACCTGCATACTAGTTCTTTCTTACCCTTTACCATAAAGCCTTCAGGTTGCTTCATGTAGATCTCATCTTCTAGATCCCTGTGAAGAAATGTTGTCTTCACATCCATCTGTTCTATTTCAAAATCAAATGCAGCAGCAACAGATAAAAGTAATCTAATATAAGTAACCTTGGCAGTAGGAGAAAAAATATCACTAAAATCAATTCCCGGCACCTGGGAATAACCTTTTGCTACCAACCGAGCTTTGTATTTCTCCACCTTGCCTTCTACATTCATCTTCTTCTTAAACACCCATTTTCTCCCAATGGGCTTCCTTCCACCGGGCAACTCACTCGCATCCCATGCTCCCAGAATTATGCAAGGATGCCATTTCATCAACCATGGCCTCCCTTCCAGTTTTCCATCCTCTCGAATCCACCGCCTCCGATAGTTCGGATCATCGCTTATAATTAAGAAAACCCTCGAATAGAAAGCGTATGGACTATACCTTCTCGTTGCCTTCTTTCCGAACTGATCTTCTCAAAGCTGGGGTTTGTGGCTCTTCCTCTTCTGAATCTTCTTCTGTTGTAGAGTCTGATTCATACTCATTTAGCTCAAACTCTATCTTCTCAGGTTCCTTTGGTATGAATTCATGTTTAACAACATCTTTCACCTCTCTAAACACCACATCTCGGCTGTACACAACCTTCCTTGTTTTCGGGTTCCAAAGCTTGTAACCTTTTAAACCATCCTTATACCCAATAAAGATGCACCTTTCAGATTTATTATCCAACTTGGTCCTTTTCTCCTTTGGAACATGTACATATGCATCACATCCAAATACCCTTAGATGTGAAAGGGAGGGTTTCTTACCAGTCCATACCTCATGTGGGGTCTTATCCTCCAACGCTGATGAAGGTGATCTGTTAACTAAGTAACATGCAGTCTCCACTGCCTCTGCCCAGAATTCTTGTCCTAACCCGGTACCACTGAGCATGCTTCTTGCCTTTTCCATCAGTGTTCTATTCATTCTTTCTGCAACTCCATTTTGCCGAGGTGTGTATGGAGTAGTCTTCTGCCGTGCTATACCACACTTCTTACAGAACTCTTCAAATTCCTTCTTGCAGAACTCCCCACCATTATCTGTCCTCAACGCCTTTATCTTCTTCTCTGTCTGGTTTTCCACCAGAGCCTTAAATTTTTTAAATTTGTCAAAGACTTCAGATTTCTTCCTCAAGAAATATATCCATGTATTCCTTGAGAAGTCATCTATGAATGAAACATAGTACACAGACTTTCCCAGTGATGGAACTGACACAGGCCCAAACACATCACTGTGCATAAGTTCTAATATCTTGTTTGCCCTCTTAGCACCAGAAGGAAAACTCACCCGATTCTTCTTCCCATATACACAATGTTCACAGAAATCGAAATCCAGAGAAAAATTAGACATACCTTCTACCATACCATCTCTATGCAGTATCCGAAGGCCCTTCTCTCCAATATGTCCAAGCCTTTGATGCCATAGCATGGTCTTTTCTCCAGAGACAACTAGGCTTTCCGCTCCTCTTTCAAGAACCACAGAATTGTTACACCCATCAATAACAGTGCTACCTTGTAGCTTGTATAGAGTTCCAGTCCGAACTCCCCGCATTAATACCAGTGCTCCCCAAACCATCTTGCAGGCATCTTTCTCGAACACTGTTTTTACACCTGCATCATCCATCTTGCTTACAGAAATCAAATTTCTGGCCAATGCAAGAATATGCAGAACACCAGGAAGTGTTCTAATCCTTCCACCTTGCAGCTTCAGCTTGAACTTTCCACGTCCGATGATTCTGGCCTTCCTATCATCCCCTAGGAAGACATCACCACCATCATATTTCTCATACTTGCAGAACCACTCCCTATGGGGAGTGAAGTGAAAGGATGCACCTGAGTCAATCAACCATGACTCATGACCTACATGTGTACTTGAGGAAGAAGCCAAATACACATCCCCACCTTCATCCGAGGTGGTTTTTGCCTCTGCAGAAGGAGCATCATCAGATCCCTTTCCTTTCTCAAGAGCTTTAGATCTGCACTCCTTTTTGTAGTGCCCTTCCTTTCCGCATTTCCAGCATACCTTTACAAACTTTCCAAGAGATCTAGATCTCCCTCTAGATTTAGATCTCCCACTCGAAATCTTATTCTTGTTTTTGTTTTGGGACCTTCCTCGTACAGATAAGGCATCTCCATTTTGACCCTGCATATTTCTCCATCTCATTTCCTTCGACAGCAAGGCTGAGACAATGTCATCAAAATTCAAGGTAGTTGTATTGCTACCTATTGCAATAACCAGACTGTCCCACGAGTCTGGTAGAGAACACAAAAAACTGATGCACTTATCTTCATCTGAGATTTTAATATCAACAGATGACAGCTGACTTACCGCAGTATTGAAGGCGTTCAGATGCTCTGTCACCGAGTCTCCATCCTTCATCCTCAGGCTATACAGCTTTTTCCGCAGGAACAACTTATTCACCAGAGACTTAGATTGGTACAAATTCCCAAGTTTTTCCCACAAATTCTTCGCCGTAACTTCCCCAGATACATTCAAAAATACTGAATCTGAGACACACAATCGTATTGTGCTCTTAGCCTTCTGATCCAGTTTCTTCCAATTTTCATCTGACATTGCCATTGGTTTAGTACCTGGATCTACCGCAATCCACTGATCTTTATCCACCAGCAGATCCTCCATCTTGAGCTTTCACAACTCAAAACTCTGACCATTAAATTTCTCGATCTCTATCTTTCCGCCGCTCGCCATCTTCTTTCACAGCAAGAATTGATCCCGCAGATCCCCCACTGAATAGGGTCTACCTTAGGCTCGAGCAAAAAACCCTCAGCAGAAAAGGCGTCCCCTTGAAGCCAAAACAGCTCTGATACCAAATGTAGGTTTTAACCCTGAATAGAAATTATCTACACACGAATCTTATAGCAGAAAATAAACAATAGCGAGAGCATAAAACATAAAGAAGATAAACACAGAGATTTTCCCCTAGATCCCAAATCGGGACAACTAGCTTGATTTTTCATTATATTCATTTTAGTGTTACAACACATATATATACATGCCGAAGAATACATAAACCCCAATCCATTAACCCTAGATTAGAGCATAACCGTAGTTCCCTTGACCAGATCTACAAAATACCAGGGGCCGAAAACCATCGTACCCCAAAACCATGTGCAAACTCATGCAAAAAACATGGGTGGGTCCGCATATGAGTGGGACCACATACCAAAATTTTTTTCGCTGGGGCATTGCCCCAGAACCCGACAAGGGGGGTTGCCGCCCCCCCTGTGACCCCCCTGCTGCGCCCGGCCCAATGTACAGTGCGTGTGGCTAGTCGTGGAAAGAATATAACACATACCCAACAATCAATATAGAACAAGATGTGGACTTTCTGTTGGGAGGGTGGGTTAAAGGGTCCAACGAAGTCAATAGCCCAGTTCTTGAAGGGCTCGAGGACTAGTTATGCCTGCAAAGGCATTTCATCAGCTCTACCGGGTTGCCCCATATGTTGGCAGCTATCACACCTCCTGACATAATTATGAGCATCACGAAAAATGGAAGGCCAGTAATATCACATTTGTAGCACCTTATGGCTTGTTCTTTTTTCTGAAAAATTCCCTCTACAAGGGCTATCATGGGTAGCTTTCAATACTTCATAGATATCATCTTGATACACACAACGTTGGATCTGCTTATCTGATCCTGTATGAAAAAGGTACCCTGCCATCCAAGAATATCGGACACTATGATGAATAATCTTTCAGTGTTCCCTATATGACAAATGAGGAGGCACTTTCCCTGTAGCAAGATAGTTATCAATATCTGCATATCACAGAGGTTTAGTAGAGGCTGAAAAAATATGTTCATTGGTAAAACTGTATTCTATTGGTGTGCATTCATCATTGTTATCCATTCTAGATAGGAAATCAGCTACTACATTATCTTTTCTTGGCTTATCTACTATTGTAATATCAAATTCTTGAAGCAATAGTAACCATTTCGTAATACGGGTAGGAGTAATAGGTTTATTCATCAAATACCTGATTGCTGCATGATTAGTATGGACAATAGTAGAGTACTTGGTGATGTAGTTCCAGAACTTATTGATAGCATAAATGACAACTAAGAATTCTTTTTTTGTCACCGTATAATTTAGTTCAACAAGAATTAGATTCTTGCTGACGTAGTAAATTGCATACGGTTTTTTGTCTACCTGCTGTCCTAAAACAACCCCTATTGCTGTATGAGAAGCATCAGTATGTATGTGAAACAATAATGCCCAATTAGGTCCTCGGAGGATGGGGGCTGTGCACACCAGCCCCTTAATTTTCGTGAAGGTTGTCTCACAATCTTCGGTCCACAAAAATTCTGCATCTTTTGTTAGTAATTGAAATAGTGGATGTGCTATTTTAGCACAAGTTTCTATAAAGTGCCTATAATAACCAACAAAACCAATAAAGCTACGTACTTGTGTGGGTGTTTTGGTTACCAAGAAATGTAATATTACTTCTACTTTAGCCGGATCAATTTGAATTCCAGCGGCTGAGAGAAAATGTCCCAATACTACTCCTTCTTCCCTCATCATATGGAATTTGATTGTACTTAATGATACATGAGTCTGTTTACATCTTTTGAGTACCTTCTCCAAATTTTCAAATCCCTCCTCAAATGAGTTCCCATATGGAGTAAAATCATCCATATAGATTTTGACACTACCATCGACCAAATCAGAAAAAATTCCCAAGATTTCCCTCTGGAAGGTAGTAGGAGCATTACATAGGCCAAATGGAAGGAACCTATATGCAAAGGTTCCCCATGGGCATGTGAAAGTTGTCTTATCCTGGTCTTCCGAGGCTATCTGGATCTGGTTATATCCGCTGAATCCGTCTAGGATGGAAAATAAATTCTTTCTAGCCAAGGTGTCCAGGACTTGGTCAATGAATGGCAAAGGAAAATGGTCTTTTTGTATTGCCTTATTTAATTTTTTAGTAATCTACACAGATCCACCATTTACCATTCTTTTTGGGAATGATAACTAGCGGGGATACCCATCGGCTATCTGAGATAGGATAAATGAATCCTACATCCAACATTTTTTGTAATTCTTCTTTAACAATGTTTTTGAGAGCAGGATTCATCCTCTGTTGATGTTGTCTTATAGGGCAGCAATCTTCCTTAATGTAAATATGATGAGTGCATAGGCTGGCAGGGAACCCTTCATGTTGGTATAATCCCAGGCAAAAGCTTCCTGATGATCTTGAAGGACTTTCAAAAGCTATTTGGTCTGGGATTCAGATAGGTTTGGATTGGTATTAAGTGTTTTCCCTGGTTCAATCTCAATTGGATTATTATCATGGAATGAGATTACATAATGTCTTATGTCATCTTCTGGTTCAATGTTTTCCCGTGTCTCACAGCTCATAGTAGATTCTAGAATATATTGAGTTCGATCGGGAATAGAACTGGAATCATTAATGAAGGCGTTAATGGCATCATCTTCATTTTCTGTTTTAAATCGAAGGGCTTGGCCAATAGTGAGAACTGGTCTAACATCTTCATTTTCAGGTTTAGGCTCTTCTACAGGTAGAGCTTTCTGACTGGTTGATGATTTTTCAGATGGGCTTGGTTTCGCAAGAGAATAAAGCTTGAGATCCTTCGTAACTATCCCATTTGATATGATCATGTGTCCAGACCGACATCCTATGTAGGCAACTGCAGTTGCCAACCAGGGCATTACTTGGATCAATGGGTGGCCACCTACTGAAGATCGAGTCTACAATATAAGGAGGTCCACAGGGTAATGTCATGAATCTAATGATATGATCACATTCTCTAATTTCTCTACTGGTTTAATTGTGGATTTGTCTGCAAGTTCCAAGATAGTAGGGGTTGGTTTAATGTTTCCAAGTCCTAATGTGTTCATTGTTTCAGTAGTGATAATGTTAATGGCTGCTCCCAAATCCACCAGTAAATTTGGGATTTCAATCCCATTAATTTGTACTGTTAGAATCGGGTTCCCAGGATCTCTGTATTTTACATGCATGATCTTTCCTAACATGATATCGGATAGTCTGCCCATTACATGAATAGTTAATGGATCCTTAGGTTTTCTATCTGGTTTCTTTGAGCAGTATTCTTTCAAAGTTTTTACATAAATAGGTACATCCCTCATAGCTTGTAAAAGGGGTATTTTAACAAAAAGATTCTGCAGTTCCCCTAGAAAGTCAAATTCTGCTTGAGGGTTTGGTTTTCTCAAGGTCAATATTTCGGGGTATGGGGGAAATGTTAAATGACCTTGATTATGAATAACTTGGGGAGGTGTCTGATTTATTACGATTTGATCTACATTCTCCCTCACTGTTCTTTGTTTTGGTTCTGTATCTTCACTGTCAAGTTGTTCTGTAATAATGGGTGAAGTAGGTGCATTTACTACCCGTCCAGACCGTAGATTTATCTCATTGAGCCTTGCGGTAGAAATGTTGTAGGATGGAAGGTTCAGAGAGTCTGTTTGTTGAACCCTTTTATTATTCAGATTTGGGTTGGGCTGGATAGGTAGCTGAGGTCTAATGGTTGGGTTTCCTGGGGGAACATTGGAAGGAAACTGAAGTTGTTGTTGAGGCATAGGCTGAGGAAACTGTCCAGTGGGAGGGGATCCACGCCAAGTATGATTCCATGAAGGATTCAGACTGGCTTGAGGAACTCATTGCTGCCAAGGGGGATACTGGTATTGAGGCCACATGGCTGAAAATGGTGTAGATTGGGGATCCATACTAAAATGATGAAAACATTGGGACGGGTCCTGAAACATACGTGGATTCACCTCCGATGGTCGAGGTTGCCATGGCTTCTTCTGCCCCATGAAGTATAGCTAGTCCACTATGCTTTCCTCGCTTGCTCCTTGGAAAACCGCTTTCAGCCTGGGCAAGGAAGGACATGCACTGGGCGCATGAGTCTGTTCGCAGATTGCGCAGGCTTCCACCATGTTTAGCGGGCATTCCTTCAAAGGGTGTTTCTTCCTGCACTGAGGGCAGAATATGGCCATGGTTTTTTCCAACTCCATCTACTTCTGTTTTGCTTGTAGAGTGTCCATCTGGGCTGATAGCGTACTCAGGATATCGGTCCTCAGATTATCTAATAGATTCCCAATCTCTGGTTTTGTGAACCCTCCACCGGAGGTCTTTAATGAACGAATACCCTGTCCACTTCTTGCAACCCCCCTTGAACATTTGATATAGTAATCACAGATGGTTTCGAAGTTTTCTTTTGAAATATCCCCTTTACCCACTATATTCAGGAGTTGCAGAGAGTCTTCCCTGAGTGCTCTGAGAAGAATGATCTTTAGAATGTCCTTATCCAAGTCACTATGTCCATACCTCTGCAGTATGTATTTAAATCGTTCTACACAGTCCTCCATATTTTCATCTTCCTTCTATGAAAATTTAAATATTTCCTCCTTAATGTCACGAGACTTACAATAATCTTGGTATTTTTCCAAGAAGACTTTCTTCATTTCTTCCCATGAAGTAATCGTGCTTCCCCCTAAACCCATAAACCATCTCAAGGCTTTCCATTTTAGGGTATGTTGACGGGAAATTTTGTCCGGCCAACAGTGGGGATCTCCCCGGTAGAAAGTCCCAATTAGACCTTGAACCGTTTGGAATAGGGATCCCGTCCGGCGTGTGGGTCCGACTACCGCTTAAGTCGCCTTCCCTTTGGTCTCAAAAGATCTCGATCGAACCTGCAGACACACACTTATTCACATGATATAAGATACATGGTTGATGCATTAAAAACGTATATAACACTATGCGTAGCGAGACAAATAATAAAGCATACATGCCGAAGGAGGTGTCGTTAACAACACATCTTTGAGGTTATGCTTGTAGGCTATTCTGACCACAAAATAAATAGTTCTTTATGGCGAGATGCCCCTTTACTTCCTGAAAGATAAAACAAAATTCTAATAAGAGAAGTCATTAACATTCATTAAGAAAGTATCAAACTGAACATCATTAACACAAGTACAGGAAACCATAATGCATAAATGATGCCATTAAGAGTGTAGTTCATTAATCAAAAGATGTTTGAAACTGTATAGAAATACTCATAGTGTTCGCACAGCAAAACACATCATTCCAAAAGGAGTTTCAACAAGTATCTATATTCATATGCAAAAAGAGAGTTGTCTCTCAATACAATGTTGTATAGCTCTTGAGTCCCAAAAAAGATACCCTTTACATTTTCCCCTGAGGGGGTTTTATAGATCAAAACTTGCCCTTTGGGCTTGCTGACTCTTCGCCTGCCCGCCTGTTGAGTTGCCTTGCGACCTAGGAGGAAACTGCGACCTACGACCTGGCTGGTGAGTGTGACCTATGACCTGGCTGGGTGGTGCGACCTGCAACCTACCTCTAAGTGCTACCAGCGACCTACTGCCACTGGGTTATGAAGATGAGCGCGCGATTGAGAGGTCAGGGGCATCAATCTGCTTTCCTTTGAGGAAGTCTTGCCAGGTCTGATACTCTGCTGCTATGGGAGAAACTAGAGGGACCTCCTCTTTCAACCGATGCATGCACTCCAAAGCATTTGGGACTAGAGTTTCTTTCTTCTGTGAGATAAGGTTTGAAAGAGAGGCGAGCTTGGTGTAAATACATACTGGCGTGACAAGAAACTGGCCCAGGTTTTCTTGTGACGCTGCAAGATCGGGAGTGGCAACAACGTGCCTAATGGGCTGCAGAAATGACTGGATCTCTTGATCTAACTGATCCTAGGTTTTCGCCTCGTCCAGTGCCCCCAGTGAAGGGATGTGGTGAAGGATGTGCATCGAGTCGATGCCACTGATCAGGTGTTCGTATGCAGCCATTACTTTCTCTAAATCCTTGGATAGCTTATCCTTGGACTGCATTTTCATCCGGATTTGGACTTTGGCATCTTGCGTATGAATCCAATCCTTCTTGGGAAAATGCTCAGGGGCCTGAGGGTACCATGCTGTCTAGTCAATCATTCGATCCAAGGCAGTCGAGGCCTCCTTCAACTGCTCGTGCTTGTGCTTAGTCTCCGCTTGCACTCTTACCAATGGGGCGACTGTTTGTTTTATGGTGAACATTTCCCCATACACTTGCCTCATGGTCACCTCTAATGTGTTAAACTCCTTTAGAATGGCAAGCGGAACTTCATTGACAGGGGGAGCTTTGTTTTGGAGTTGTTGAACCTCATCTCTCAATGCCGTCCTTTCCTGTTCTGCCCTTTTTTCCTGCTACTCTGCTTCTTGTAGTATGTTTTGTAGAGAAATGATCTCTCTACTCATTCTGGTCACATTTTCTTCTGTGGCCACAGTGAAAGCTGTGCTAGCCGATGCTATCATCATGGGATTAGTCCTAGTATCAAGGACTATGTCTTTTCCGGTTGAGACTGTGGATGCGGCGGAAGGATTTTGCGCCAGGCATCTTCTCTTCTCCTGCCAGATTTTGAAAGAGAACTAATCAAATGTGAGCCTGGTGAGGTCAAATACCTCCTCCTCTTGCCCCTGGGGGGAACTGACATCGGAGAGCGAGGCTCGTGTACTTCCCAGAGGTACCTCAAGGGGAGATACCTCGATGTCCTCCAACATTTCATCCTCTTCTTGTTTCTTCTTCTTTTCCTCCTCTTCCCTTTGTCGACGTTCGGCTTCTACCTTCTCATATTCTTTCCTCTGCCTGAGCTTCGCTTCTGCCGTTGCTTCTAATTCGGCCTTCCTTTTACGCTCAGCTGCTGTGGCTTGCTCAGCTTCCACTTTGTCTAGATATTTCTTGAGTTCCTGTTTTGTTGCAGCCTCCGCCTCTTTTTTCTCTTTTTCCTTCTTGGCCTCCTCGGCCTGCTTCTTCTTCTTTTCTGCCCTTAGGCTCTTCTGGCGCTTATCCTCGTCCTTTTTCATTTTCTTTTCTCTCTCTTGCTGGGCTTTGGCCTCTATTTCTTTCTGTTGGGTAGAGGTACTTTGCCCTGTACTGGTCCAAGGCTTCTTAGCTAGAGAGGAAGAAGCACCTCCTAATTCGCGACTCCTTGCTTCCAAGGTTTGGTCATCCGGGTCTTCTTGGCCAGAGTCCGCCCCCGGAGCAAGTTGTCTATCTGCATTGTACCAGTTCCTTCTTTCATCCTCTCCCGAGCGTTCAGTATGCTGATAGTTCCATTTGAATTTAGCCTACTTGAAATGTTCAGGAACTATCCTCTCCGGGTCGTATGTTCGGTATTCTAAAGCCCCAAAGTGATAAATTTTCATCTCTTCTCCTTCCGCCTCTACCTCTCTGAAGTCTTTAACTGTGTATGCACCGATAGTGAGGGGTAGAGCGGGCCACGACTTCTTCTTACCTTTGGACAGTACCCTAGAGAAACTTGACGACATTTGGAAACAGACCTCCTGCATGAGCATTCTGTCTGTAACAAAATGAGGCATAGCATGTGGTGCCCTGAATGAGCCAAAGACTCGGATGAATGTATATTCGACGAAAGGGAACCAATGCGCGACTTGTCCTAGCGTCTCCATGGCTCGCCAAGACATGCAAGGAGCATCTTGGCCGAATAATTTTCTGTATAGAGTGGGGATGAACACTTGGGAGATCGGCTCTATGTCATGTTTATACCTGGATTCCCAAAACACCTTGGTTTGTAGATGAATTGAAAGGATCTGTTTGGGATCCCAATTATGTACCCATCCCTCGAAGTGAAACCTTGAATAGACGACATCCAATAAATAAGAGGCCATATAGAATTTAGAAGGCATTCCTTCATCTGGTACCAATGCCGAGGATAAATTTGTATGCATGGAGGTCATCAATATGCTAGCCCAGTTGAAACAGGTGCCGTGCACTGTGACATATTCCATGAGAGTTTCCCATGTGCCGTTGAAGGTGGTGGCATCGGGGCGCCCGTACAATCTGCAAAGCATGGCCGCCACTAATTTATATACTTTTCTCAAGCTCGCCACTGGATATTCCTGGTCCTTCTTGACCTTAAACTTTTCGGGCTCCTCCCACCATTGCATTATAGTGTCAACTACAGGAACTACATGAGAAATGGCCCATTCTTCTATGAAATCTTATTCCCACTCCGGAAAAGAGTAATAAACATGGGCGTCTGAGCCCTTTAGTGTTGTGAAATCTTTTCCTTCGCTATCTCTGATCACGAACTTCTTGGGATCTTTTTTCTGTATGATCCAATCCATCATCTATGGGCATGGGAATATTTCCGGATGAGCACTTGTGAGATGGAGCTTGGACCTTTTAACCTTTAAGTATATCTCCCGATCGGGGAGGTCTTCCAGGAATTCCGTTTTGCCGAACTCTTGGTACACTTGGTACCATCGCATGCTGTCCCCTTTGGAAAATGTGCAAAAGGTATCTCTGTATATCGGGGGTGGGGACATTGGCATTTCCATCTCCGTATCTTCCACTGCCAAGTTCTTGTCTTTCTTCTGGGACACTGGGGGTCCCATATCGCTGGAATCTGAGAGGACATGTATACACTCCAAATCTGCTTCAAATTCACTTGTCATATTCATGAAAGAATCCCAAGATAAGAAGGACGCCATGATGATATAAGAACGATTACAGTTTATCAATTAATTCAACTGGGACATAGGCATAACTGAATAAGTGGCAAACAGGGTTGTAGGGTCGCAGATTGTAATAAAACGGCCAAGGTGCGACCTTGCGACCTTGCGACTAGGTCGCAGGGTCGCGGGGTCGCGGGTAGCGAGAAAATGACAGAAATGCGACCTTGCGACTAGATCGCGGGGTCACAAAGTGCGGAAAAAAGCAAAAGTGTGACCTTGCGACCTTGCGACCTTGCGACTGGGTCGCAGGGTCACGAGGTTGCAAGTTGCGGAAAATGGAAGGGATGCGACCTTGTGACCTGGCGACTAGGTCGCAGGGTCGCGGGGTCGCAAGTCGCGCTAGGGATTGCCGGGGTTTTGAGCACGCGCGACGTAGAGTTGTTTCTCCCTTTAACTGGAAAAACACAAGGCTAAAGGGGTGCAGACAGAGCCAAGGGATAGATTTTGGAGCAGGGTATAGGCCATGAGGGGCTGGATGAGAAACTGTGATGAGTTGGGTAAGTGGGGTGGAAACTGGAATCAGAAGAAAACCCTAAGCAATAAATGAAAGAAATGGCTGAGGTGAAGGACAATTTAAAGGTTGAGGAATGCAGGGATTTGGAAAGAATAATAAAAAAGGAAACAACAGGAGGAAAACTGTAACTTACCCGCGAAAATCGCGCTCCAGTCGACCTGTCAGAGCCGTTTTTTTCTATCTGTTGCATATGTAAAATGCGACCTAGCGACCTCCCATATATAAAAAGGTCGCATGTGCGGGCCATTAATGAGGTCGCAAGGTCGCATGGCGAGGTGGTGTGAGGGGAGTGCGACCCCGCGACCTTGCGACCTTGCGACCTCAGGGTCGCGGGGTCGCAAGGTTGCGGAGTTGCGGTTTTCCACAAATTTTTAGATTTGCGACTCAGCAACTTAGTCTTCCTGATTTTCTACTTAACTTTTCTTTGTGCTCAAGGGGCTCCAAATTTTTTTTAAAGTGGGGGTTTTTTGGAGGGTGTTGTAGAGGCTACAACAGGGTAGCAGGGAATATTTTGAATTTCTGAGCATCCGTCATATAGTGGTATCCTCGAAAAACAATATCAAATTCAAAGAGGAACGTATCGGGGTCTTCCGAAGAGAGCCCATGAAAACTAGACAAGGCTGTCAAAGGTATGGGTCTCATTGGTGCATCACCTGTAACGTTTCCTATAGGAAAATCAAAGGAGGAACTTACAGGTGCCATAAATACTTTCCGATACTCACTTGGAATTTCGATCGGTTTTGTAGTCAGTATATGAAGTGATTCAACCGAAGATGGTCACACCGCACTCCCCTGGTCCCTTGGTGACTCAAAGTCCTTCAAAAATTCCTTTATTGGATCAGAGTCTCTTAACTCAGCAACGAGAATTTTCACAGCGCTGCCTTGGTCTCTTGGGGACGAAAACCCTTTTTGAGGTTCTTGTTCTGAGTTAGAGTTGCTCAATTCTTCTGATCCCTTACTTGCCACTTCTTCCCCTTCTGCTATTGATAAGGATTTCTCTTCCACTGGTACCCTGTTTATTAAATCTTCTGCTATAGAAAGAACATCTTCTGGTACCGTGGATGGCATTGGTTGTTCCACAGACTGCCCTTCGGACTTCGTTTGAACCCTAACCCTAACAGCAGCATGGGATGATGCCTCAGATCTAGATTATTCAATAAGTTCCTGAATATACATCTTCCTTCCCAAATCCTTCCCTTTCTTTGGAGGTCTTCCTCTACCCCTCTTGTTCGGATCTTTCTTCATACAAATTGTGGAGAGGGTTCATTAAAGAAAATCAATCAATCGCTCAAGACTTGAAGTAGGACAGATAACTTCCTCCCCGGGACGAGAGAAAAGATTCACAGGAAATGAAAAAAAGAAGAAGAAGAAAACAAATCAAAGTTTAGGACCTGGAGCAGAGTAATAACATACCCTCCCTAGGATGAGAAATTGGCCCCTAGAAAGAAAAACAGGAAAAAAAAAAAAAAACAGGAAATAAAATTGGACTACGCCTAGGAATTAGGGCAAGGTTTTACAAAACACCTTCCCCAAGACGAGGGTTTAATTTTACAGAAAACAAAATCATACAAGAAACAGGAAAGAAAGAAAGCAAAAAGAAAATACAAGGCACTTACGCTCAGGACTTGAAGCTGGGTAATAGATTCCCACCTCAAGATGAGAGATCGACTTTGAGATCTGTTGTAGATCCTATTCTTGCACCTGTTAGCCTTCTCTGGAAACGGCACCAAAATGTTGGTGTCTGGATATGAACAAGATTCAATCCTTTTTCCACATAAATTATCAACCCAAGGGCGTTAGTTATTTCAATACTAACGACAAAGTATATGAAGATACAAGAACATGGTCCGCTGTAGATCACATGTTTAATCTATAACACAAATACCACTGTAACAACAATGAAATGAACTGAAGAAATAAAAGGCATCCACAACAATTAATGCAACTGTAACAAAAATTAAAGAATCACACGAAACAAAGTACTGCAAAGAAAAGAAAGAAGAATGCAGCACCTGATCACAAGAGTGGGCCTAACTCTTGGATCAGGGTTGCAGAAACTCAAATATTACAGGAGAAATAACGATCTATTGTATATTCAATTAATGATAACAAGATTAATTACAAAGTATGTGTATCCGAAAAGGGTCTTGTCGATTCACAGCTCGTAGGCTTCTTTATACAATAGTCCTGAAACCCCCAATTCCTCCCAATGACTCCATTGTTACAAAAATACATATTGTTACAACAACAACCAGATTGCCCAGCAAGAAACCGTAAGAAAGCCAAAGATAGCGCTGATACACCCATGGTTGTCATGCTATAGTAGCAAATAAGGAAGATGCTGGAAATGATGCGTTATGCCTTGACTTGCAGCTGCAACGTGCTTGTTGTAGCCGAATCTGAAGAAATATAGGAGTTAATATGTAA
The DNA here is from genome assembly GCA_034641835.2 of Pinus albicaulis. Taxonomy (NCBI): domain Eukaryota; kingdom Viridiplantae; phylum Streptophyta; class Pinopsida; order Pinales; family Pinaceae; genus Pinus; species Pinus albicaulis. Next base: position 247,277,050 of record CM076575.1, on the reverse strand, counting down.
AAAGGTAAAACCTCCATGACAAATACATAATTAATCAAATATCCCATAAAATATAGGAAGAAGGGTTTTACCTCATGATTTTAAGATAAATAATGGCACAAAGAGATAGAAAGATAGGGTAAAAATGAGAGAAGAAATTATACAAATCCGGTGCCCAACATAAGCAATATCAGAAATCTTTCCAACATATGGCAAGGAACCATCTTCTTCTTCATTTTCAACTAGAGCTGGGAACCACCCTCATAATTTGCCTATTTTGCTATTCAAAACCAACATATTCATCATTAGACCTATAGGTAAAAAACAAGAATAACAGAGTTAGTACAAGTAGTAAACAAATTCATATACAATCCTAAAAATAGTTCAGCTAATAACAGAAAGTTGAAAATCTACGTTGATATACCTGAAATCATCCCTGTCCAGGAGACTTCATCTCGCTCAAGCATTTTGTCAGACTTTTGGGTGCATTCTCCATAAAACCAATTTTTACATATGATTTGATTAGAATATTCTCTTTGGGATTGATTTGGTCAAATGACCATTTTAATTCACCTGGGTGTAAACACATTTTTCCTTTGGAAAAACCTTTTTATCTGTTCATTTTTTCAAAATCCGTGCATAGAATTTGTAATCTTCCTAAATGCCTTGTTGGTTGTTCATGTTTATTAAATGGCGTTGTCTACCAAGGCATCAAATTCGCTTCGACGACCAAAAATCATTAGAATCTGGTCATTTTTTTACAAAAAAATCTTGATATTGGGAGTGCTTAATCCTATTTTTGATGGTGGAAATGGATTCAACACTATGAAAAATGGTTGGGCACCCAAAATCTTGAAGCTTGACACCTGTAATCCAGAATTCCAAAAATTTCCACTGAAATGTTATCAAAATCGTGCCAGAATTTTCATGTTTTTCCGGGATAATTTTACGCCTACCTAGACTACGCTGTTACTAACTTGTCCAGTGTTTGCTTCAACTATCCTTCTCTGAATGTTATGATTAGTTTCGCACCACTTTCAGCACAGTCTATAATGCTAGCTCGAGCACAAAAATCACTGAACCTGGTCCCAAAACCAATAGATAAATGTAGCTTGTTCGACCTTGCACGGGTGCCAATGTTTATGTGATTTTAATATGTTGTTCGCAATTACGGGGGTTTGATTTTGGACTTTTTTGATCCATATTGACCAAAACTCAATGATGTGATTAATTCGAAAGACAATCTCATAAGCTATGTGGGTTGTGAAGTACATATTTTCACATTATTTTCCATAAGATACCCAGACCATGAGAAACCATGCCATAGAATGTTCAAAGCTAGTTCTGGATATTCCTCCAAATCTATCAAGAAGGTCTGTTGGTATGAGATGACCTTACAAGATGTTTAGCAACAAGAGGTTTTTAGGAAGTAGGCCAAGGAGCTAGACTTTGAAGACGTTTTCAGATAAAGTGGAAATGAAGACTTCTAGTTAAAAAGGAGCAACCATGGCAGCAAATGTAGTTCTAGGATCAAAGTTGGTCTACTTAGTTCCAGGGGGTAGAAATACCTCCCTCTGTAAGAGTAAGTGTTGATATTTGTAGCTCAAGCATGTACTTTTGCATAAGCTTGGGTGTCTAAGTTTGTAGAATTTGCCTAAAGTCTCCTTAGACACTTGCTCTAGTGTGAGCAAGTTGCATTTGTAAACTAAATCTAACTTAGGAAAAACACATAATTGTTATGTTGGCTTATTGAGCTAAAGAAACATTATAAAAATTAAAGTATTTACTTTAGTAATTATGTTTTAACCTCAACCTTTATTCTCAAGTGAAGCAAGATCTAATCTTGAACATCAATCACATTGAAGATTAGGGTTAGGGATTCATCTCAATGTAAATTTATAAAAACATGGCTAAGGAGAAGGAGAAGACACATCATACAACAACACAAGACTAAGAAAGAAATCTTAGTGAGAAGCGTAATACTCTAGTGTGTTGGGCCCGAGGAAGGGAGGCAACAAGGAGATCCATATCAACCAAGGGAGGCTTGATAAACAGGATCAAATCTGGGGTTGTACATGCATTTCCTCAGTTGGGCCATTATTTTATGACATGATCCCAAGTAAGTTTTGAATCAATTTAATGATGAACTGATTTGATTGGATAGAATTTGTGTCATTTTTATGATATTGGATATGTTTGTGCTTCCATCGATTTAAGTTGAGAACCTAGTTGTGTGTCCATTCAATTGATTTGTGATTTTCTAGGTCAATGGATTTCTAGGTGCTAAGTTTGTAGGAGAATTAACAAGATCACTATCCTTAGCTCCTATAATTTATTATGCCTTTATGAAAGAAGTACTATAATCAATTGAAGCTAGGTGGGCCATCAGAGTCCTTCTAGATTAAAACCCTTGTATGCTTCAATATTTTTTAACTAAAAGGGATTCAAAAACTTACTAGATCTCAAACAATGAGACAATATTTTAATTGAAATGTCAAAAAATTTAAAAGGTAAAGAAATATATTGACACTTTCTTTTCTTATCGAATAAAGAAGACCAAAATTTATATTGTCCTTAGACTTTAGCAAGAAAACATCTATCAGATACAAAATGGGAAAGGAGAAAATATTCCCTTTAAAACCAAAGAGTCTGATATGAGTGAGTTCTTCTTCTTCTACATGAATTCTCTTCCTAGCTAGAAAATATAATGTTGCCTTTGTGAGTCTAAAGGATTTACTGCAATGAGCATGCATCTAAACTCCTTGACAAATAAATATTGAACTTGGTAAAAATGGAATGCTCCCTTGTGTCTCCATAATGTGGGGTACCATAATTGAACTAGGTCATCATCAACATTAATAGTGCCCCTTGGGAGCATGCCTTCAAATTCATTACAATAGAACAAGGAAAAGACTAGATATGAGGTCATGAAGTATCTCTTAGTTTGTATGAAATTAGAAAGCTGGTAAGAAATCTCATTGGAGATAATTTGTGCCTAGTTGAAAACCACTTTCATTTGAATGGAGAAGTATGGGACATACAAAACATACCTTGGAATATAAATGTTGTTGTCTTGATTGACAAGCCATGAGAAAAGCGAACAAAAATCTCGATAAGGTTCGACTAACATGCATGTATTGATTTGAAAGAGATTAACTACCATCCTAGAGGGTTGAGCTAGAAAATATTTTAACAAACTCATTCCACCAAGTTGAGGATCAAGGAAAGAGACTACCTCGAAATGTTTAAGGACTTTATCCAAAGTTGGTAGTTGAAACATTCTTAAGAATTTCTTGGCGTTAAAAGAACATGAGTTATTCCACTTACCTTGACTTGAATCACCTTATGTTTAGAATCAAATCTACTCGTATACGAGGAAACAAGTTCTCTGACGTCAAATATTTTTGGCATGCAACTAGCCTTGTCTATACTGAAAGTCTAGACTTTGTTAGTGAGATTATGCTGTAGAGATATAATTTTAGAATACCACTTATAAGCTATAGACCATTGAAAGTCTCTTATTTAGTGAGCTAAGGAGTTAGCGGTATCTCTACAAAATATTTATTTCTTCTTTCTATTCACCATCTTCAATTTTTAATGGTATTTGGTATACGTGTGGGGATTATTGATACAAATTGTGTTTTTTTCCCTATAAATATTCGAGAGACCATTAATAATCCTTGATGAACCATCTTTTCAATGTGTACACTTGCTCCACTATGCATGCAAAACCATTAGCAGTAATTGTTATTAGTGTGAGGAGGATTTATGGGAAAGTGTGATAGTTAATTCTAATTTACTTTGAACAATTGTCTTTATCTTGTGGAATGTGAACTATAAATGCAAAATAAATCACCTTGAGAATAGAAATTGTAAGGCCACATAGTGGGAAAGTGATATTGGATGTATGAAGGATTTAAAATTTGGTATGTAGAGGTGCAAAACATGTAGAGGATACAAAGTGCAGAGACAATGAGAGATGTGGAGGGTATGCAAGATGCAGAGTGAGTCAAAATAATGTTTCTCCATACACCACCAAAATAGACTCAAGAAATAGACTAAGTGTATAAGTATCAAGAAAGAAAGGTGGAGGAGGGGTATGATATGTGGATTGTGAAATGAAAAGGAGAGTAAGGTGGGATGAAAAAAAAACTTCCATTGGCATCTACATGAAGTATTACTATTATTTCAAAAAATATAAAGTAAAAGTCTGAAACATAAAAAGGTATTAATAGTTTCTGATATCCTTTCAAAAATATATAACTTAATTTGTTACATCCCTGCCAAGAAATCCAACCTTTGGAGTATCGTGGTGTTATAGGTCAATTTGGGCATCATCCCACATGACCTGGTCAAACTGGACATCATCCCCAGGACCAATGAAATAGGGTCTATCATCCCCTATCATTTCATTTGATACATGCCCTAAGACAAGAACAAATCATTCATGACTTCTATTGCAAGATTTCCAAGGTTTGAAGTACATGTTATATCACTTATGATCTCACCAACGCTGTCTCTCAAGGGACTAACTGCGTTGCATATGTAGCTTCCTCCATTCAAGGGTGCACTGCAATGCACTTCCCGACATTCAAGAGTGTGTTAGTCAAATGGGAGCAAAATTCTCATTCTTCCGGAATCTCCACATGGCTAGTGCCTTCTAGAAGAGTCCATATGTGTCAAACTTTGAATCCAAGTGTCCATCTAACACCTCTGAGCTTGGGAACAGGTCTTGCCTATTATCAGAAAGGAATTGATTGAAAAAATATCTTCAGTTTCCCTATAAATTGAGCACAGATCCTAGTGCTAGGAAAGGAAGAATTTTGGTAAAGAAATGTTGTTAGATTCTCAATTGAGAGAGTGAAAGAAGTGACATGCTGCTGGTGAGATGTTGATTGTGATTCGGCTGGGATGAAGCTAGTGCTGGTGACATCAAATCGATCATTGGTTTTAACCTCCCCCTTCTACTCTTTAATAAATATTGTTGTTCATTTTCCCATATATGTATCTGTTTATGTTTCTATTTCTCATGCAATGGACTCTTGAATGATATATATGTTTCATGTTTAATCGATTTAACCGATTAAGATAATTAGGCATCTGTATATTGAAAATATTTTTCTGTTTTCTATTTATACTTGCAGGAATCAATCCGGCAATCTAAGTTGGATTGGAGCCTATAGAAAAAACGACAGAAGGAGAATAGGAAGTGCTTGGATCACAAGTAGGTTCTTCTATATTTCTGTGTGTCTATTTACTCTTAGAGAAAGTGATATCAAAGTCTTTAATCTGTTGTTCTAAATGCATAGCACCACATTTAAGGAATTTGATTTATGCGTAGATCATAATTATACATAACAAATTGGTGACTCCACTAGGGAGTTTCCTTTCATTCCTGGTGTTTTTGCCTCTGCTTATCCACCCAGTAGCATCTACTTTCAGTTATTAAAATTTTGAATCAAAGAATTGCATTAGAAGTGTGTTATGTAGCTTGAATTTTGAATCTTTGCTGCACCCAACGCATTGTTGGTCAAGACATAGTGCACTGTCTCCCACTCAGGGGTGCATTGCAACACACTTTCTCCCCTTAGAGATTGTGTAGCCCCTTTAGCCAACCAAATTCCATTTGAATTTTTCATTGCCATCATTTCAGCGATTTGTTTGCTGTGTTTTCAATTGTATGAGACCTCATAGAGACCAGATAATTTGTCTAATTCTTCCTCCTTTGAAAAGTAAGTTTGGTCAATGTTTCTTTAAGTGTTTTTCTTTATCATTGACAAATCAAATTCAAAATATTTTATTTCTGCATTAGATCCATTTTTTTTGTAAAGGAAATTGTCGTTAAATTCTTCGTTTCCTGTAGGAAAAATTGTAGTTCCATTCTTCGTTTTTTCTAAAAGAAAAATTGTTGTTAAATTCACCATTTCTCAAAGAAGAAAGCATTTGTTTGTTGTTGATTTGATGCATACAGTTTCCTTTTTTCATTCACATTAAGGGGACTGAAAATAAAAACCTGCATTTGCATATAGTGAATTGTATGTTTTTGCATAGGAACAAGTTAGGAAAGTTGCATATTAGTTTGTGCTCTTTGTTGTTTGCTTTCAAAACTGCTTGCTCTTTCCCTTAATAGCTAGGATTTTCATTGAAAAAGCTAAAATTGAAAAGTTTACTTATCATTTTAGTTTGCATTTTAGGAATTTCCATGTCATCATCGCGGTGAACCTCAAAAGGAAAATCGATAAACAAGATCAACTTAAAATTTACTTCAATTTACATAAAAAAACATTGGAACCATAGCGATAACATTTAAAAGGTCTAGGATAGAGACGTGTTTCAGCATCGTAAAACATAGCAATTGTCATTAATTATCTGTGATACATTCCGAGTGTGATACCCCACTCCACGTACGTAAGTATATTGGAACTCATCCATGTACCTTGGGGTATATCAAGCGGTGTTCTAGTACGAAAAGTATAAAGGGGTGCTCTCACTGTGCGGTTTTGCATTAGACAACACCAATACGGACTTGGGCCTCCACGTACCTTCGAGTTTATTTGGGAGGAAAACTTTAGGTTGCTATCCATCCCTAGTGAACTGAGTCGACTGCCTTGTAAATTGTGATACACAGAACACAACATTCAGGGAGATTGCTTGCCCGTACTTCTTGGTTCGCCAGGAGGTATTCTGCAGTTCACAGTTTCTTGGTAAGCCTTTTTCCTAGAATTACCTTTTTATTTTGTTTATTTATTTTTGGTCATAAAATAAATTAGTCATCATGGAAGAAGAACATCCCTTTCCCCGTCGTTTGCGTATAATAGCACTGAAACCACCTTTACCACCGGAAGCCACTTCTGGTCGGCCAAGGCGACATTGCTCTACCAAAACTAGTACTATTAGTACCTCTGGTGTGACATCATCATTACATATACCAGATTCGACACAATTTTTTTCTACAAATCCTGGTTCATCTACTGTTGTCGAGATGGAGTCCTCATAGCTACCCATGGTCACGATCCATCCGATCAGTGAGACCATACCTCCCAAACCCGACGTTGTTCAACTAGAAGTTGATCCAGATCCTGTCTCTTTTTTTCCAGAGCATCTGAATCCCGAAGTCGAACGACTGGAAGTTGTTCCTGTATCAGCCACCCCACAATCTATTGTAGCCATTGAGTCTCCCATATCGCGCAATCAACCTCCTGAAATATACTTTGGGCCTGATGGCGAAATCCTTCCACTTGGTTTAATTTCAATTGAAGAAATACTACAAGACGAAACACCTTTAACTCCAAATCATTTTAGGGCGGAGCTTTACCTGTATGAGCCTTTTCCTCAATCACCTCCCTCTTATTTTGTTGATCATGTGTCTATTAGAGTTCCCATTGATCCAATAGGGTATACATTTGGTCGAAAAACCATGTCTGAGCCAACATCTTCGGCTGGACTGTCTGTTCCAATTGCGACAACACCTACTCTCGCTACCTCGTCGATGTTCACGACTTCACCAGAGTCACATTTATATGGTGGCCCTTCCGTCCCACATGGTTACCAATATTTATGTGGAACCTTCTCTGGTGTATCTTCAAACCCATGGAATTCACCAATGTCATCATCTGGTATTCTAACTGGTAAATCTATAGTGAGTACTGAACGGCTTGATCCTATATACACATCATCAAGGCAATATCAAGCTGGTCCATCTGGGTATATTCCATCCAGTACAATTTCAATTAGACTCCCTGCATTTGGAGAACAATATTTTCCATCTTATTATACTCCTCATGATGGGGGGCAGCCCATGGTCACCCATTTCAACAGTACTCTGTCGTTATTTGGTTAGCCTAATGTCAGAATCAATGTTTGTCAATGGCAGCCCACTCTGCCTATCCAACCACAAACGGTTGTACACTCGTATCAATCCGTTCAACCTGTTGCACCCACATCAACTCCACTTGTTAATACATCTTTACCCTTGTTATAGACTCAAGCTGTTGTACCTCAACCGTCTTAGGCGGGTCCTTCAATTCAATACCCTAAGGTATTGGGCCATTGAACTCCAACTACTTCGGCTGGTTTACAACAACCACTTGTATCCAGAATCATTTATTCACAAGTTGGAATACCATATTATGGGATGTCATAGCCACAAACAGGTTATGCCTATCCTCAAACGAATCCAAGCTATCCTAGTTTGGGTTATAACATTGGTGGACAGATCCCTTGGTAGCCACAAGTGCAAATGCCACAACCTTCATTTCAACAAGTAACGTATCCAAGTTTTGGTCAACAGAATCCTCAAGCGTTTGCCTATCAAAACAACCCCTATCTCGGTTACTAGAACAGATTCCTTATGCTGGTGCTAAAAGGCTTGTTGCCCAAGCAATTCCATCATACCCTGACTATGCTCAACCCAACCTCAATCGAAAGTTGGCCTTTGTTGCAGCTTTAGAGTTACCGGATTTAAACCGACTCACTAATGAACCAATCAACTATGCTCCTTGGCGGCCAGTGATACCTCATAAATTACCCTCGGATATTCCTAAGTTCAATGGAAACCCTGGGGAAGACCCCTCGACTTATGTTATGACTTATCATTTGTGGTGTTCATCTAACTCCCTAAGTGATGACTCTGTTCGACTACGTATTTTACAACGTACGCTCACTGGTCCGGCCACAAAATGGTACATTGAGTTACCAAGAGCTTCTTTTGATAATTTCACTACCCTAGCTACTGCCTTTTTGACCCACTTCCATTTACCCATACGATATGAAACTGGAACAGAACTCTTGAATAATTTTAAACAGACTAATGCTACTCACATTTATGATCATATTCATGAGTGGCATTGTCGTCGTAGAATGGTTAAGACATTTGTTCCCGATCAGCTCCTTCTGAGTGGTTCATTAAGTCCCTGTTACGATCTATAACTGAGGATGTGGCTAAGGGTGGCGTCGTCACTGAAGAGCAGGTCATTGCTCGTGCCCAATATTTAGACTTGATTTATACTTAGCCTAGCATGCTCTATGAGAAAATTCCCAACACGCCATGATCTAATTTTACTGTTCCTCCTCCATCCAAGGACGGTCATGCCGACGAGGGTCTGACCAGTACTGCAAGCACACATCACTCTACTGCATCTGATCCTGCGCCTTCTTCTGAAATTAATGTCGTGTCATCGGACAAGGGAAAACGTGACAAGCAACCCGAAAGTAAGAAAAAGGGGAAATCAAAGAAAAAGCAAACTTCCACCCCACAAGAAATATCATCTTATCAATCCATTGGAAATCAGAAACCTCGTTACCCTTACATAATCTGTAATGAGGAACATTTTGTTCAGGATTGTCCTCACCGCGCTAAAGTCTCAAAAATGGTTAAGACCTTGCATACATAAGCTATGTTGATAGATACATTTCCGAATCTAGACACAAATTTGGTTGCTACGGATCCAGCTTCTAGTTCCCAAGTGCTTATGTTGTCTGTCACGAAGCCATCGAATGATGTTTTGGTGTCAACGCGTAATAAATATTACGGTAGTCAGGCTACTGATCAACCTAATACCTAGAACACAAATCCGTCTATGAAATCAATACCGCCACCTGCTATTCCTGAATTGACAATCAAGCCAACAAAGAGAGTCATTCATAAATCGAAATTTAATCCTCGAGCCATAATTACTGAAAATTATAATATAGTTGAAGATTTGGCTCAATCCCCTTCAGCGATGTCAGCGCTTGAGGTGCTACAAAATTTTCCCTCCCAGAAACAAGCTTTGTTGTCGGCAATTGGTGGAATTGATCCGACACATTCCAATCTTGTAGTCTTTAATCATATGGGCTATGTGCCGCAATTACCAGCATAATTGGCATTCTCCATCTAGGTAAATGTTCTCAATCACCTTTTTCACCATACTATTATTTATGAGGGAGAATCTATGTGCATTATGTCTCTAAAATGTTGGAAGTCACTTGGCTCGCCGCGCTTATCCCAATCGCCAATGACGTTGAAAGCTTTCGATGGATGTACATATAAGCCTTGCAGTGTTATCAATAACCTGCATGTTGAACTAGGGGGAAAAACAGTGAATGTTGAAGTTGAGGTCGTTGAAGGACCCCTTGACTACAATATTTTAATTGGAAGGACATGGGTATATGCTATGACCACGATCATCTCTACATACTTTAGAATGATCGTCTTTCCACATAAAGGTGTCATCACAGTCATTAATCAGCTATCCTTCTTTGCCTCCAGTTCCTATGTAACTGGAAGTGTTCTGTAAGTTCATGCACCCCAACTTGTACTTCAAAAAATTGGTGTAGGAATCTTAAAGGATTCCACTCTCATGGGAACCTTTTCATTACCTCCACCTGTGACATCAACATAAATTATAAGCATAGAGACCTGCTACATGATCTCTTCCACTCCATCTGGTTTAAGGAAGAGTATGGGTGATTTCGAAGTTGTTACATTGGATGAGTTTCTACCACCCAACCCAATTGAGATGAAATAGCAATCAAAATACATGGCTTGGGCGGCGAATCCGAAATCATTGTTGCCGGTCGTTTGGGTTGATCGTTCATTAGATTTTGGTACTCCATCTAATCATTTTTCCTCAACTTTCTTGACAAATGAGAATATTATGGAAACCATGATGTCATATGGATAACCATGGGAAGATCATCATCATTGTTCCCATCTTCAATATTACAAAGAAAATAATCTTAGCGAACTATATCACCCATTGATCAAAACATTCTTTTAGAATTCTTTTCATATTAATGCAATCGATTCCGAGCGAAATTTATCAAATATTTAAGAAACCATTTTTATCAATATTTTGACCAAACTCGGCGTTGTAGAAAACATTCATGTCGGCGTGTCTTGTTCTCCATCAGAACTCGAAATGTATCACTCTCTCTTTTGTGAATTTTGTGATGTATTTGCTTGGTCTTACGAGGAAATTCCTGGCATAGATACTAGTAGCGTTGAACACACGATTACTATGTACCTTGATGTCAAGCCGGTACATCAACGCCTTCGTCCTGTTCATGCGAAGAAGGCCGTTGCCATTAAAGAAGAAGTTGAAATTTTTTTGCATGCTGGTTTCATTTACCTTGTTCCGCTAACTGAGTAGGTTTCCAACATCGTTCCTGTCATGAAAAAACAAGGAACCATCAGAGTGTGCGTCGATTATTGAGATGCCAATCTTACTTGTCCAAAATACAACTATCCTACTCCCTTTATTGACCAAATTATTGATGATTGTGCTGAATGCGAAATATTTTCGTTCATGGATGGATTTTTTGGCTAAAATCAAATCAATATCCTCCCAAAGGACCAATATAAGACAAAATTCATCTGTCCTTGGGGCACATTCTCTTATCAAAAACTCTTGTTTGGATTAAAGAACGTTAGGGAAACTTTTCAGAGAGAAATGGATTATGATTTCAATGACATCAAGCACATTGTCAACCCTATCTAGACAATTTACTCACACATTCATGAAATCAAACTGATCACCTGATGCATCTGAGAGCTATCTTTTTACGCTGCCGAAACTACAAAATATGCCTCAATCCACATAAATTTGTGTTTTTTGTTGGTTCTCGTTGTTTGCTAGGATTCGTCGTCTCAAAAGAAGGAATTTTAATAGACCCACTAAAGGTCGAGGCCATTATTGATTTGCCTGCACCATCAAAGTTTCTTCAGTTACAGAAAATTCAGGGAAAGGCTAACTTCCTAAGGAGGTTCATACCCAACTATGCTGAAATGGCTAAAGGATTTACTCAGATCTTGGAAAAGGGGATTCCCTTCCATTGGGACCAAGTTGCGCAAGCTTCTTTTGATGCTATCAAGGATACTCTTGTCCTAGCGTCATTAATGTATCCCCCCAATTATCAGAGTGATTATTTCTTATATATCACCGTGGCTGATACGACCATTTCTATGGTATTGGTCCAAGTATAAAATGGGATAGAACATCTGATCTATTATTTGAGTCGTAATCTCAATGATATGGAAGTAAAATATTCGTACGTAGAAAATCTTGCCTTGGCGGCTGTTTAAGCTGTCCAAATATTTCGCCACTATATCCTGTTCTGGAATACCATTTTCATTTCGGATTGCAACCCCATGACTTATATTTTATCATGTCAACTACTGGGGGGAAAATATTCAAAATGGATTTTAATTTTGCAGGAATTTGATTTTGAATTCATCAAATCCAAGTCAAAGAAGTCTTTAGTTTTGGCTGAGCTTCTCTGTGACCTTCCCTATGATAGTATTGCTACTACGTCGAAACCATCTATTCCTGACGAGTCTCTGTTTCTGATCGGATCATCTGATCCTTGGTGGTTGGTGAGATATTGAATTTTTAAGTTAAGAAAATTATATCTAATTATTGAGCCAACCTACACTTTGGAATTCATGTCGGCCTACCTCTAGAGTGACATTTATCTTCATAGGGATCAAACACTATATATATATATAAATCTTCACTCAATCATTTCACAATAAAAAAAATTCGGATATCTATCTCTGAAATTTCGGAGTGTAGAGAACTAATAGAAGACTGAGGAGAGAAGCTTAAGGACGAAATGAGATATTCATAAATATTGTCTGGGCTTAAATCCGCACTGCAATCCCTGTGGAAGACTTAGGAACAATGGCTCATACATGGTGCATTCCTTTTGTGACTCAGACCTACTGTAAAAGCTCAGATTTCTTGCACTAAACCACAATGATTCTCATAGTAGGAAGCAATAGAATTTTCTTCTAAAACCAAATCTTGAACTTGAAGAAAGCTAGTGTAACTATGGTAATACAACTGTTGTTCCAAATATGTGACAAGAAAGTGTGGTCAGATAGTTTGCTGGTTATCCACTAAGCATATAGTTTGAGGAGGGCTATAATCCTAGTCACTTTTGTGAGGAGACACAGGTCTGTTTGGAGGACTAAAAACATTCCAGAACTTAAGCACATTGGAGCAACACTGAAGTGGAAGACAGTTGCAGTAGTTAGGAGGTAGTTTGGAGGATCTTAATTACGTTGATGTGGATAGTCATCTTGCCCTAACCAGTTAGCCCAACCTACAACAAATAGACACTGGATTCAAATCTTTTTAGAGCACTCCCAAAGTCATCGGCTGCATACCTTGGTTGGGAATTTGTAGTAGTATTAGAGAATTATTTGAAGGAAAAAATTATTAACATCATCTACTTAAAGGCCTTGGAAACGCAAGGATTGGTGTTCTTACAGAATTTATATTTTTGGAGTTGAACACTTCTTAAGCAAACTAAAAAAACATTCTTGAAGAATAGTGTTGGAGACAGTTTATCTTGTTTAAAGAGATAGTAGAAGAGCTGATTGAAGAAACCCTAATATGTCTTATTGAATCAGATTACTGAAGATCTCTTGTAGCAATTTTTGGAGGCTTAGAAGACCCGGTACTAAATATTTGAATATTATTGAAGCTACTACAACAAGTATAATTGGATCACCATTAGAGAGTTGTTGAATTAAACTTAAAGATACTTCAGGAGCAGTCATTAAAGAATCCTTGAAGGACATCATCTAGACTAGATGCAATGAAGCCATCATGAGGTAACTTGGAGAAATTTTTTGGGTACGATGAAGAGTAATGGTGACACCTTCTAAGAAGAAAAGGTTGTCATTGATGATGTGACGTGGAGACTAAGTGTGATAGGGCTCATTGAAGAAGACTTTGGGAGTCGTGAATAATAACCAAACATATTTTGACGAAGTGAAGTTGAGGGTTGGAGCCTCATAGAGATGAGGTCGGTACCTTGGAAGATAAGGTTGGAGCCCTAGAGGATTGGAGTCCTCAAGAAAACAGGGTGGAGCCTGTACCAGAGATAGGGTTGGAGCCCTAGAGGTTGGTGCCTCAAATTGACAAGGTTGGAGCCTTGGAAAGACCAAGTCGGTGCTTGGCACAGTACAGGTTGGAGACTGGAATATTGGAGTCTTCATCTAGGTTGGAGCCCTATGTCATTACTATACTTTACTTATTGTAAAGAAGAAATTAATAAAAGTATCTATTCCATCATTGCTCATTTTTTATTCTAATTATAAGTGATATAACTGGTAAACTAACAATTGAAAAGAAATATTGATTCACCCCCCTCTCAGTATTTCCAACAATTGGTTTCAGAGCCAGTACCTTCACTCAAATCCTAACAGCTTGAAGGTTGATCATTAGGACACAAATGGCAAAGCCAAGGAAGAAAGTCTCCAATCCTCCTAAAGATGTGTCTTCTTCAACCATCTAAATTGAAGTCAATCAATTTGCAAAGGCTCCATTGTTCAATGGAAATTTTGATATATGGGAGGAAAGAATGAGGAATTTCTTAAAGACTCAAGGAATTGAAGTTTGGAAATTAGTTATTACTAATGACACGATGGATGAAGAATCCAAGGAGTACAATACAAGAGAAATGAAGGCAATTTTAAATGGGTTACCAAATTCTGTGAAGGCCAATTTTGAAAAATGTTCGTCAGCAAAAGTCATATGTGAAAAACTGCATGATCTTCACTCAAAAGGAGCGTTGAAAATGATCTCTAGTCAAGAAGATGATGGAAAACAAGAAATAAGTATAGAATCCATAAAGGAAGCTGAAGATAAGAGAGATGACAACAAGGCTAAAGAAGACCTAGAAGATGAAGAGAAAAAATAAGACTTTGAAGAAGATCTCCTGAATAAACTTATGGCTTACATGGAAGAGATTAACAACTTGAAAAAGGAAAATGATGAACTTAAGAAGAAAGCGCAAGATGGTAACCAAGACAAGACAAGGAAGGAAGTTGACTTTGTCAAGCTTCAAGTACAAGAAAGAGATGAGGAGCTTGCCAAACTTAAAGAGGAATTTCATCAAAACAAAAGAAAGCATCATGAAGAAGTCATATGTATGAAAAATAAATTTGATAAGGAGAATAAAAGGGAAGAAACTTTTTCAAGCCACCTTGAACAAAGACTAAAGAGCTTGAACAATCTTGAAGCAAATATTGGTCAATACATGGAAGAAGTCTCTTCTCTTAGATATCAACTAGAAGAAGCAAGGAAACAAGCACAAGGAGCTGAGAAGGTGATGGAAACTTTGGAATTCATAGAAGGACAAGTTGATGAAGAAGAAAATTAGAGAAACACCATGTTATGCCAACTAGAAGAAAAGGATGAAGAAATATTCAAACTAAAATTAGACACAATCTTATCAAGGCCCAATCATGTGAAGCAACTAAGATGAAGGAAGCAATGGAGATCGATCTATCAAAGAAGGATGAAGAATGCAAGAAAATGAATGAAGAAATTGATATCCTTAAAAAGGAAGTTGATCATCTAAACAAGAGCCTAAATAGCTCCCAAACCCTAGATGAAATATTGAGTCATCAAAGATCTCCTCTTGATAAATCGGGTCTTGGTTATGCAGGTGAATCTTCAAACAAGAATGATGCAATCCCTAATGCTTCAAACAACAAGGATGTGGAAAATCTTGGAAGAAATATTGATGCCCCCAGTTCCAGCAAAGGAAAGAAGAAGGGTCAAGGTGACATTGTAAGAAACCCTACTCCAAGAAGATATGTTGTTGGTGTCAAGAATGTTAGAGGCAATAAATTTGAGCAAAGGATCCCAAGAAAAAATTATTTTAGAATTACATCAAGGCAATCTCCATCCTCCAGGTACAAAAGTATATTTTTTGGTTATTGTTATTCTTGTACAAATTTTGGGCACATGGCAAAGGATTGTAGGGCATACCACAAAGAAAAATATAATGGTCCCCATCAGTTTCCTAGAAGAAACTTTGCAAGAAGAAGTCATGATATTTCATTCATGAATAAGATAGAGTGCTTCAATTTCCATAACATTGGACAAATGGCACGTGATTGTAACTTGACTTGGGTTCCTAAACAAGCTAAAACCATGACAACCAACCCAGAGAAGAAAGTTACACAAGTATGGAGAAGGAAGCAAGTTGAATCCGGAAGTATCTTGAACACTCCAACCAACAACACATGTTTCTGACTTGATGAGTTCATCCTTGATATTCCAAGTGATTGATAATGAAACTTTGCCAAAATGAGACCATGCATACATTGAGGGGGAGTCTGTGATTCTTGAGATTTCTTGCAGAAGATATTCATGAAGAACACTATGAAATCCTTGATGAGCCCTACATGGAAAATCATATTTTAGATAATCTCTTGGGGGCATTGAAGAACATAATTCATTCTCATCTGATGGACCATTGTTGAAGATGTATTCTACTTAATCACTAGGCAACAATTTTTCTTTCTTGAGAAAAAAGAAGAGCTACAAGAGGTTATGCACGCAGGGGGAGTTGTTTCATCACATGAAGAAACACAATCTATCATGGACCACATTGCCAAAAGGAAGAGCACCATGACAGGGGAAGCAATATACTTATTAATAATTCTTATTGATGGAGAAAATATGATGAAGAAAAGTAGCTTGATAGGTTGAGTACTTGGGCACCTTGTTTTCCATTGATGTCAAAGGGGGAGAGAATGTTGTAAGGGCAATAATATTGCCATCAATGAAAAAGGGGGAGATTGTTAGTCAAGGTTGTAATTGATGTCAATATGACATTATTAGGATGGCAAATATTCTTGTGATGTGTTAACCTCATGAATATTATGATGATTTCCTTACTCACAATGAAAAGTCCCTCTTGTTTGATAAGGATGCCATTAATGAAGATGCCAAGTTATTAATGATGTGATTATGATATCAAGCCACTAAGAAGAAGTCTTGTCCTAGATGACTATTGATCATAATGATGAAGACACCATAACCTCATGTATCCTTTCTCTTGATGAAGAAGCCCTAGAAATGATGATGTCCTTACTTGTGATGAAGGAGTCCTTCTTATTGATGCTCATAGTGACTCTTGATGAAGAATCTCTCCTTGTGATGATATAGCCCTTGCACTAACAAATTGATGAACGTTGCATGTGGTTAATGACATATCACTGCACTATCTTGATGACATGGATGATATTGATGACATACATGATGTCACACTATGATGAAGAACTTGGAGTCATAACAATGAAGAAGCCCTAATAATCTTGTTGTCCTAATCACCTTCTGCACTAAACATTTCAAGAGCAGTCACAAAGAAAAATTATTTTGAACACCTTGAAGGCATATTTCCACAATAAGTTATATACCATATTAAAGAGGATTTTTTCCTCTTTCTAATGAGCCCCCACTTCCCCCAAAAATCCCAGTGGTTGGTGATATATTGAATTTTTAAGTTAAGAAAATTATATCTAATTATTGAGCCGACCTACACTTTGGAATTCATGTTGGCCTACCTCCAGAGTGATGTGTCTCTTGATGGGGACCAACAACTATATATATAAAGCCGCGCTCAATCATTTCATAGTAAATTTTTTTTGGATATCTATCTCTGAAATTTCGGAGTGCAGAGAACTAATAGAAGATCGAGGAGAGAAGCTTAAGGATGAAAGGAGCTATTTAGAAATATTTTCTGGGCTTAAATCCGCACTGCAATCCCTATGGAAGACTTAGGAAAAGTGGCTCAGACCTGGTGCATTCCTTTTGTGACTCAGACCTATTGTAAAAGCTCAGATTTCTTGCACTAAACCACAATGATTCTCACTACAGGAAGAAAAAAAAATTTCTTATGAAACCCAATCTTGGACTTGAAGAAAGCTATTGTAACTGTGGTAATACAATTGTTGTTCCAAATCTGTGACAAGAAAGTGTGGTTGGATAGTTTGCTGGTTATCCATTGAGAATACAGTTTGAGGAGGGCTATAATCCTAGTCACTTTTGTGAGGAGACACATGTCTGTTTGGAGGACTAAAAATAGTCCAGAACTTGAGCACATTAGAGCAGCACTAAAGTGGAAGACAGTTGCAGCAGTTAGGAGGCAGTTTGGAGGATTTTAAGTACGCTGATGTGGACAGTCATCTTGCCTTAACCAGTCAGCCCAACCTACAGCAAATAGACACTAGATTCAAATCTTTTTAGAGCACTCCCAAAGTCATCAGCTACATACCTTGGTTGGGAATTTGTAGTAGTATTAGAACATTTTTTGAAGGACAGAATTGTTAACATCATCTAATTAAAGGCCTTGGAAGCACAAGGATTGGTTTTCTTACAAAATTTATATTTTTGGAGTTGAACAGTTCTTAAGCAAACCACAAAAGCATTCTTGAAGAATAGTGTTGGAGACAGTTTATCTTGTTGAAAGAGATAGTAGAAGAGCTGTTTGAAGCAGATTATTGAAGATCTCTTGTAGAAATTGTTGGAGGCTTAGAAGACCTGGTACTGAATCTTTGAATAGTATTGAAGCTACTACAAGAAGTATAATTGGAGCACCATTGGAGAGTTGTTGAAGTAAACTTAAATATAATTGAGGAGTAGTCATTAAAGAATCCTTGAAGAAGGAAATCATCTAGACTAGATGTAATGAAGCCATCATGAGGTAACTTGGAGAAATTTTTTGGGTACGATGAAGAGCAATGGTGACACCTTCTAAGAAGAAAAGGTTATCATTGATGATGTGACGTGGAGACTAAGTGTGATAGGGCTCATTGAAGAAGAATTTGGGAGCCGTGAAGAATAACCAAACATATTTTAATGAAGTGAAGTTGAGGGTTGGAGCCTCATAGAGACAAGGTTGGTACCTTGGAAGATAGGGTTGGATCCCTAGAGGATTGGACTCCTCAAGAAACTAGGTTGGAGATTGTACCAGAGATAGGGTTGGAGCCCTAGAGGTTGGTGCCTCAAATTGACAAGGTTGGAGCCTTGGAAAGACCATGTCGGTGCTTGGCACAATATAGGTTGGAGCCTGGAATATTGGAGTCTTCATCTAGGGTTGGAGCCCTATATCATTATTGTACTTTAATTATTGTAAAGAAGAAATTAATAAAAGTATCTATTCCATCATTGTTCATTTTGTGTTCTAATTATAAGTGATATAACTGGTAAAATAAAAATTGAAAAGAAATACTAATTCACCCCCCTCTCAGTATTTCCAACACGTAGAATTTTCTTCCTAATACCTCTCACTCTGACTAGCGACATATTCAATACCAAGCCAAAGATTATATAATCTTAGGCAATACACTTTATCGTCGTGGTTTCGATACAATTTTAAGGAGGTGCCTCACTCATGAGGAGGCCAAAAAGGTTTTAAATGATTGTCATGTTGGGGCTTGTGGTGGACATTTGTCTGGATATGCTACCACACAGAAGATACTTTGCGTTGATTAATTTTGGCCTATCATATTTCGCGACTGCATTGTCGCGGTTAGAAGTTGTCATGCGTGCCAGATATTTGATCGTAAAATCTGCAAACCACCAGCGCCAATGCATCCTGTTGTTTCTGTGGGACCATTTTCAAAATGGGGCATTGAATTCATGACCTGTAACCCTCCTTTGTTTTGGGGGCATGATTATATGATTATCGCAGTAGACTACTTTACCAAGTGGGCTGAAGCGATTCCTATATTCAACAACACAAGACACACAACTACATTGTTTTTCTTTAATCATGTAATTGCACAGTTTGGGGTCCCACAGGCTATAGTCATAGATCATGGTTTGCATTTTTGCAATAATATGATGAATGAGTTGACTGCCAAATTAGGGCTGTCACATGATATTTCTACTCCTTATTATCCACAATCATATGGACAAGTTGAGGCTATTAACAATATTCTTAAACGAATGCTTCAATGAATGATAGGAGTTCATAAACGAAATTGGCATTTAATATTGCACTCAGCCTTGTGGGCATACCAAACCTCGGTGAGAAAAGCGACCAGATTTACCCCCTTTCAATTGGTGTATGGTCTAGAAGCTATCTTTCCAATCCAATGTGAAATATCGTCATTAAAAATCTCAATCGACTTGTTACCTGACACCTCTACTGAAGAAGCATGCCTTTTTAACCTCATCCATCTTGATGAAGCACGTTGTGAAGCCCAATTGGCCAAAGAAGCGCATAAGAGACGTATAAAGGCACAATACGACAAGCATGTACAGCCTTGCATTTTCTCAGAGGGAGACTTGGTCCTTCTTCATGATGAGAAAGATGATGTAATAGATACAGGAAAATTTGAGCCATTATGGCATGGCCCCTATATTTTCAAAATATTTCTTGCTAAGGGTGCCTACGAGTTGGTAGATTATGATGGAATTCCGTTGGCACAACTCCGAAATGGGTTGTATCTGAAACGTTACTATGCTTAGTCATGAGCGTAGTAATGTTTTGTATTATATTATATATATATGTTTTTGATTTGAATTTATTTTCTTAATTTGTTTTTTAGAGTTTTCTAGACGTTAGTAATCAGCTTTACATTTCATCGCAGATTTCTGAATCTTTGGAACCATTTGTTGGGTAAGCTGATGGTCCTAGTCGTAGTATGCAAAATCTATCCTCTGCAGCGTGGGCCATTTTCACTTTGAACGACGAGTTAGTGAGTTTCCAAGGGATTTGTATCGATCGTTCTACAAACAATATCGCTAAGTATAGCACAATGATCGAACTTATCTCTAATGCCATTTCATTTGGTATTAATCGCATCATCATAAGGTTAGAATCACAACTTGTGATATTAAAACTTACTAGTATTTATACTGTTACAAATCCAACACTGCATCGTATGTCCTGTTAGAGTCGGTATCTTCATCCCTCCGTCAGAGATCAAATTTCTCTTGCTGCATTTCATTTTAGGTGTCTCACTCAGTTCAGTCAGCTGCATTCCATTAGGAGCATGGATCATCTGATGATAGGATCTTGTCACTCATATCCCTCATGTCTTATACCTGCTGGTTTATTTCCGTTCATTAAAATCATGTACAGTCATGTTTGGTCTCATAAGTTGGTAAAGAGTCATTTTAGGGTTTTTAGTCTCATTAGGTCTAGGGTTTTATTAATCAGGTCTCAAAATGCCTAATAATGGTCAGCATGCACATGAGGAAGCTTCAAATAAGGTTTCAGTGCAAAAAATTTCATCATCATAATGCTTGATAATGATTTTTCTTCAAAACTCTGTTTTGAAGAAAATTTTTCTATTTTATCCTTATGTAATAAATGCAATGTAATTTTCAAGTTTTTTAGTTGTAATAATGCTCCATTCGCAACCCTGGTCGCCTTTGCCAAAAGTTCCATGCCATTCATTCCCTGCAAGGCAGACATAGAAGCTCATTATTCAATCAAAAACCAAAATCAAGCAAAACAGAGTTCTTTTAAAAATGTCAAAGTTTTCAAACATTTCAAAGTGGGTTTTCAAAAACCAAAAATTAAAATCTTTGGCATAAAAGATATTTTTATGTTTCAAAGATTCATTTGCATGCCAAGAGATAGTAGTGAGCCAAGAAAAATCGTGAAGGAGTGAAGAAAGAAGTTGGGAGGTCGGACTGTGTGTAAATTGATGAGTGCGATGCATTGGGCAAGTGTCGCGACGCATCAGAGGTGCGCGGTGCATCGGGAAAGCTGCCTGTGTGTGATTTTGAACCGGCGTGGCGCACTGGGTTGGTTGCGCGGCGCATTGGGCCAGAACAAATTTTTTTTTCCATTCCTCTCAAACATCAAATTTTCTCGGTTGCTCCTTGTTCGAGTAAGTCAAAGCCACTCCTCTATTGCTCATAAATCATGCTTGGTGTTGATTATGAAAATTTGAGTACAAAAACTAAACCCTATTATCTTGTTGAGAAGTTGACTCCTTAGGGCTTTGAAACTTGTTTTGGGCCAAATACTTCCATTCTCCACCTTGTTTCCCCCCCCCCCCCCCCTCACTGTTATCTCATCACTACAGTCCATCCCCCATCCTCTTACATCCATAAATTCACTCATTCCTAAGCCTATTTCCCTATCCCTAAGTCATTTCATTTCCTATCATTCTCATTTTCCCATCTCACTTGTAAAATTTCCCAAACCCCAAGTTTTCCCAAGAAGTCAAGTGGCTGTCCCAACACACAGTTTTCAAACTCACAATTTCACTTGATTATAGCCCATCACTTTCATTACCCTATTCCTCCATATCCCCTCCCATATTACCAATTATTTGGCAATCAAATCAAGAACACCAAAATTCTCATACAAGACAACATAGACTTTGCATCGACCTTGGACATCATGGAGACAGATACCGATACATCCTATGACCGAGACAGTGATTCCGCCACTGAACTACATGCACCTAGAAGGCCTCATAAGAGTTGCAGACATGTGAGAGAGAAGCCCACCTCATTGGCTGAATTGCAGGCTTGTCCACTTGCCATGGCACGTTTTCGAGAGCAGTCTTGTTATCAATTTTGTGAAATGTTTGCTAGGATCCATTATCATCAGGAGTTGGCTCGTTTGTTTGTGTTGTATTTACATGATGGTCAGGTCACCCTTGCCGGTGTAACTTTCACTTTAACACCGGAAACTATCTCTCAAGCAACCGGAATACCCAATGTTGGAGAACAATGGAACAAAAGACAACAGGTGGACAGAGTGAATTATGAACCATATATCAGGCCTAGTTTTGTGAAACAAATCAGTAGGTTGTTTCCTTTCCCATTCCTAAAGGATTCCTATGCTCCTCTGATGAAACTCGTTATCAGATATTTCAGTTGTGAGGGCCGATTTTCACGTCTCTATGCCTATCATATCAGGTTATTGATGCATTTTACCAGGGTGAGGATGATGAACCTCCCTTTTTTCATATGCCGGAATATCGAGAGAATGACCACTCTCATGCAGAGGAAAACTCCTGAGCAGCAGTACAACAATATTTATCACTATGCACTCATCAAGATCGTGGTTGTGCATAAGCTTGGCCTGCAGGGTATTTCATGGGAGGATTTCATTTCTAATGATTTCTTCACAGCTCCTCAAGTTCCTCCGAAGGTTGTTCATGATGCAGGTGAACCTTCATATCAGCATGAAGGTCAGGAGACAGAGACTACTAGTGTGCCGACGTATGTCACTTATCAGAGAGGCACTAGAGGATTATTTGCAACAGCTCGGCGAGTATTATCTCCACCTGGGGTGGAAGGGGTCTCGCTTCCGTCATCAGCAGCACAGGTACAAGTACATCACATAGGTAAGATGCCCATGCAGGATGAGGGGCCTTCAGGAAGCCAAGATACAAGTTTCATACTCATTGATGAGGATTTGAGCTCTCCAAGCTCAAAGTTGAGAGAGATTATTCAGGAGCAGAAGGCGGAGATAGACACTTTGACCGTCAAATTGAAAAGAGCCCAATGGATTATAAACTAAATTGAGCAGTGAAACAAACAGTTGGAAGATCAGAAAACAATCATGGAGTTGCAAAACATCCGTGAGAACCGACAAGCTGCCCAAAGAAACCAAAACGAGATGACATCCATTGAGCGAGAGATTGAGGCTGATAGAGAGACTTGGCTTGAGAGGGTCAGTATTCATCTGGAGAAGCTGTTGGAGAAGGCCAACAAGGAAAATAACATGCTAAGGCACATGAAGAATCATTATTGGGCGAGGAATCATGTTTGCAAGGCACGAATCAAGATCCTAAAGGCAAAGTTAAAGAGGGCATTAAAGCGTCGCAAAAGGCATGATAGACTCCAAAATTTGGCCGAAGCTTCCTTGGCCTAGCATAGCACTTGATGGTGGACATTCAGCCCAAATTTCAAGAAATTTGGGAAACATTTTGTCAATTTTGAATTTTTTGGCCTTAACACAGATTTTCCTGCCCGATGCATCGCACCACT
Source organism: Pinus albicaulis (assembly GCA_034641835.2). Lineage (NCBI taxonomy): Eukaryota > Viridiplantae > Streptophyta > Pinopsida > Pinales > Pinaceae > Pinus > Pinus albicaulis. The sequence goes on along the minus strand of CM076575.1, from coordinate 247,253,318 downwards.
TGGCGCGCGCTTATAATTGGCAGCTCCTCTTGAAGAAAACTTTGTATTTTTTGATTTTTCATCAAAATTTATGCATTCCTATCCATTACCTAAATATTTTGACAAGTTTTAGGTTGCATGAAGGGTCAAAAACACCCTAAAAATGACCTTTCTGCCACTTTTTGGACACACAGGAAGCAGTGTTTGGAAAACTCATTTTTGGAGGGGAAAATGGCAACCAAATTCCGAAATTACACTTGGGTTGGAAATTAGACAGGAAAATATTTCCAACGAGCTATCCTGCACTCGATTTGGACTTCGGGAAGGCCCTCAAAATCAGCTCCAAAGTGGCGCGACGCATAGAGATTTCAGGCACAGCGCATTGGGAATTTTGGCCTAGTTTTCACTCAGTAACTCAAATTTTCACCTAGTTTTGGCCAGTTTGAATGTTTTATCTCCAAATGTAAATATCTTGATGTAACTTGATGTAATTTTATGACTTTGATGTAATTTTGGCACATTTTCACTCATACAAGTAAATTCATTCACCGAAAAGTGAAATGTAACTGAATGAATCGGTTTCCTATCTTATAGAGGCAAGCTGTTCCACTACCTATTTTCCAGTTCTTAATTTAGATATTGTTGAAATAGCTCCTAAACTAGCGAGCTCAAACCCTAGAGGCATGGGGATGAGTTATGCTTGTCTATATCTTGTAGTTCTTCAGTCATTTTCAGGGTTGGACACTTGGGATTGCTTTGAGTTTCATTTTACATTTCATCTCTGCATTTTGGCAAAGGAATAGACCAGGGTTTGCAGCACTCTTTGGGATCCATGTGGCTCTATGTTTTGATGGTGTTTTTTTCTCTGTGATTTTAAGTTTACTGATGTTTCATGTGTATCATTTCCCTTCTCCTTTCTTCTTAAGTTAAACAAACAAGTATTAAAGGTGTAATTCATTATATTTGCAGTGCTCTGCCTTGAGTTTTGTTTATTTTTCTATGTTTTCAACTGTCTAAAGAGGATTCCCGAAAGCCTCTTTCCCTCTTCAACTCCTCCCTGGTCTGAGCTATCCATTTCATTCAATTCGAAGCATCAAAACAATTGCCTTTCTTGCCCCATTCAGCCCTCTGCAAAACTGATAATTTCCCGGACCCAAAATCTGCGTTTCCCTTTGATTCCAACAAAAACCCCCAAAATAAAATCAAACTCACTTACATATATACCTAGCCTAAAATTAGCTTTTATTTCAAGTCGTCTCAAACCTCACTGATTATTTTTGTTGAGATTGACGAGGAGAGAGCCCTCTCCCGATCTGGTAGGGCTAGCTACCAGATTAAGCGTGGTTTGATGTTACCCTAGACTCTGCCTTCCTTCAGCCTGAGGTAGATTTAGGCAATAACATGTCCTTAAGAGTTCTACTTTTGGAAAGATATTTTGATTTCATTCAATATTAACACATTTCTATAAACTTGAACACATTAACTGATTCTTTAGCGAATTATGTTATAAACAGACATTTGCAAGACATGTAAAGACACATTCACATAATTGAATAGGATTGCGCAGTAAACATAGGAAAACATTGAAATCAAACAGATAAATAGTTATAGGTTTTTACAAAATTTGTGCTCAAGACACATTGTTCATCTGACCTCAAAATGTATGCAACATGTCAAAAGTAAACTAGTGATTCTCATGGTAACATACTACTGATCTAGCTATCCTATGTAGTAACCGCATCCAACGGTTAGGAACGCCAATATTATGGCGTTGTAGTCGCATGGGTAACTCTTCGATAAGGCAATCCGAAACACTGAAGGTCAACTCATCTATGTGCTATCGGAGCTCAACAAGAGTCTTAGCCATATGTAAGTCCTGAAGGGCTGCTCTCCCGACAACCCTCTCTATTGGCTCATCCGCCCCATGCTCTAGCTCTCCCACTAGTTGAACTCGACCCACATCTGCATTACATTAAAACTTTAGTTTAGTCTTGGGAAAACATTCAAATACAAATACATGTATAAACCTTACAAAAATAAAAATAAAACATGGTCAAAACATTCTTACCAATTTCACCCCACTGAGTGCATTTTGGTAAAGATAAGTCTGGATATCCTGAGAAATCGACGCCTAAATATGCATAGTCATTGATGGCGATAATCTGTTGCCTGAACCAAGAAAAGAATGTAGTCGAGAACATGATGGAAGATTGGCCTGCATGTCTAGCCATCAGTTCTACCCATCTCTGCATCCTTGGATCTCTATGGTTAGATACACCCAGTGTTGCGTGCTGAGGCTGCATCAGTGGAATCCGCTCTAAGGCAAAAGAAATATGGATTGAACCATAGTTGAAATTTTTCTTCCTTCCTCCCTTTTCCTTGCTCAGTTGTTCTTTCATTTGAGAGAGTATAGCTTCAGCCCAGTTGAAAACTATTGGTTCCATGCACTCTAGCGCATACTGCATATAAGATCTATTTGCTACATGTAGTGTAGCAGTACCAGAAAGCTTTGCGATCATGAATAATATGGTTCTCAATGGAAAATCAAGAATTCCATAGATGTTTATTTTCCCATCCTTGCTAGGCTCTGCCCCTGGATAGAAATACTACAAAATATAGTCTCTCACCGTCTCTCCTCCGAGAGCAGACCCTCACAGAGAAATGGGTAGGCCTCTCCTCGACAAGCCTATCAGAAAATAGATATCCTCCAATGAAATTGGGACCACTTTTTTCTCAATGTGAAATGCCTCAATTTCCATATCCCATGCACGAACAAGGAACTCCAATATTTCCATCTATTGCCTCATACTTGATAGACAAAAGTACTTCAATAACCCATAATCCCTGAGGGCTCTTACAATACCCGGATCATTAAGGGAAATCATGTTTTGTTCTTCATGCTCTCTTTCTGTCCAAGTAATTTTCATTTTAGTCTGATGAATCCATGAAACATAACCATAAGACTCATTAGGAACCTTTTCATGCAAAAAATTAGGTAAAACTTGGGTTCAATGCAAGAATAAAAAATGTGAATTGCGTCCAACGCTATCTTGGTCAATAGACAATGTGTTTCATATGAACCTAAGCTTCATTTCAAGTGCATTCCAATGCAATTTTTGATGCCCAAGGGTGCGTTGCCCTCTTTTGAAAATTAATTTACCCTAAGGGGCCCAAATACCTAAAAAATTGCAATGAAATGAAATAAAAAGACTACTGAAAGAAAGAAGAGGTTTATGGCACCAACCTGGATCAAACGGTAACAAAAACCATCCACAGAATCGATCACAATCAATAGCTAAAGTTCGGGGGCAAAAAATAGGTTCAGAGCTCCAATGCAAATGGTAACTTTCAAATGGTAAAAATGAATAGTAAAACTCTTTTAATTAGTCATTTGGTTATTTGCAAATCATATTTAATGCTATGACTATGGTTTTATTCAATCCATTTGATGTTGTTTTGAACAGGTTTGCAACTGATATAGCAGATTAGTCATGCACATTTATTACAAGAATGATTTTACAACAAAGCATACTTTTATCCTTATTTTTCGAGCTTTGATAAAAACGAAAAATGACTTGAAGCGCACTTTTATCTCTTTTTCAAGCTTCGATAACAGCAAAAAAGGAACCCCTGTAGTCTTCTTTTAGCTCTTTTCAAACTCTGATAATGTGAAAAGATTGCCGAGTACTTGTCTTTTCGAGCTTGTAAAATTAAATGAATTGATATCTACTCAGTATAAGTTTAACCCTTTTCCAGACTGAGATAGATTATTTACGAAAAAGGAAAACCTTAGTCGAACATGGCTAGGAGGTTCTCTCAGATCATTTTTCACTTTTACGTATCTGAGTGACAACTTTATGAAAAAGGACTGGGTTGTCACTATCATTAGGCTCATTAAAACATAAAATAGCGATGGGCTTGTCAATCATGGCAAGAATCGAGTTTCATTCATCGCTAGACTCGTTAAATTATTTAAAAGCGATACATTATTCGCTCGAAGGGTTGAATTATAGATCAAGCATATGTTATCCTCCTCAAGCTTGTTAAAATATAAAGAGGTACTGGTCGACAAATGACCGGGGGAAATTTGGGAAACTGAACAGAAATTTTACGGTAGTAGGTCACTCTTGAACATGGCACTTCACTCCATCATCGTGACTGTTCAGGTTGGGTAATATTGTTGATAGTTCATTCATACCTATGGTTCATCATACCTTCACTTCAGTTTTGGGTAAATGCTTCCAACTCATCTCATTGTCACCGATATGTTCAAGATAAGCCATCCAGTGAATACTCATCCTTCTGTAATACTCATAAACCTTCATTTTCATGACAATCATCCATGAACATTGCTATATCAAGTCACATTTTGTCTCTGAAATCAGTAACTCTTGTTTCGCAATAAATTGGCTTCTTGTCGACATCAAATTATCATGCAGGAAGTTTACTTAGAAACATCATCTTCTAGTACCATGAGGCTTGTTACAACATCGACAAGATCCTCGCTTTCGGACTTTTGATCGAAATATTTTGTTTGGTGTTTGACATCAAATCATCTATTCACGCCTTACGAAATTTATTGCGGTACCTTGAGAGCCATTAGCATCAATGGTGGTTCTCTCGCATTTGTTAACATATCACATCATTGGCTAGTAATAAAACGATGTCTTACCATGTTCGACTACAAATCATATATTCACAGGGCTAGACTTGTACCTGAATTATTGAGTGAATGAGATAAGAAGACCCCGCATCTAGTTTCAGCCATCCGAGATGCGATTTCATGATTTTTGTACACATCATCTGTATGGTGACCTTACATATAGATCGTCATCTGAACAGGGGCCTATATCTGTAGGCATGTCTGTATTGGGAAACATAACAATGTAGACGACTTTCTGCACTTTGTACATGTTATTAGATAGTTTATGTGCTGAGCATGGGAATTCCTCCCTCAACAATTCGTGATCAAGATGAAAATATCATGATGTAATGTATTGTAAGATTGATGCAGGTCACCACTCTGCTTCAGTTCCAACCCATCACGTCGTAAAGCATCTCATTCAAAAAATATTATTATTATGACTTCATGCTTTAGGGGGACATTGTTATAGGTCAATTTGGGCATCATCCCCATGACTTGGTCAAACTGGACATCAACCCCAGGACCAATGAAATAGGGTCTATCATCCCCTATCATTTCAGTTTCTACCTGCCCTAAGACAAGAACAAATCATTCATGACTTCTATTGCAAGTTTTCCAAGGTTTGAAGTATATGTTATATCACTTATGAGCTCACCAACACTTCCTCTCAAGGGACTAATTGCATTGCATATGCAGCTTCCTCCATTCAAGGGTGCATTGCAATGCACTTCCCGACATTCAAGAGTGTGTTGGTCAAATGGGAGCGAAATTCTCATTGTTCCGAAATCTCCACATGGGTAGTTTCTTCTATAGGAGTCCATATGTGTCAAAATTCGAATCCAAGTGTCCATCTAACACCTCTAAGCTTGGGAACATGTCTTGCTATTATTATAAAGTCATTGATTGAGAAACTACCTTTAGTTTCCCTATAAATTGAGCAAATATCCTAGTGCTAGGAAAGGAAGAATTTTGGTAAAGAAATGATGTTGGATTCTCAATTGAGAGAATGAAAGAAGTGACATGCTGCTGGTGAGATATTAATTGTGATGTTCCACAACGTAAACTGAAGTACCCTTGCTTGATTTGTGACAAAGAGCACTACACCAAGGATTGTCCTCGACGGGCCAAAGTGAGTCGATTTCTCAAAGGCACCCAGGGAACTCTGGCTATTCTCAAAGAACTGTTTTCGTCACAGCAGACTCAGTTGGTAGAGAAACCTTAGTTCTATGCCCCATTTGGCTCTCAGGTTTTCAAGATGAACGATCCTGCATCCGTTTCTATTGCTACTCGATCGAAAGATTATACTGAACCGCGTCAGGCAGTGGGAAAGGAGATCGTTGATGGTCCTCCTCCTCCACCTACTTCTGGCCCTCTTTAGATTGAAAGGCCCAGTACTGAGCCCGTTGTACGGCCACCTTCCAAAGGTGTACTCCATAAGTCTTCTTACAATCCTAACGCTTGTGCTACTCAACATTACAATATTTTTGAGGATTTGGCTCAGGTTCCATCTACTATGTCTGCATTAGAAGTACTTCAGAGTTGTTCGTCTTAATGGAAGGCTTTGTTATCTGCCATCGGTGATATTGATCCTGCTGATTAAAGCCTTATCACTTTCGACTTGGAGAATTTCGTCCCACGTCTCCCTCACCAGCTTGCGCTCATCATCCAAGTTGGGGTTAATGGACTGAATATCCATCGAGTGGTCGTGTACGAGGGTGCATCTACATGTGTCATGTCATTTGCTTGCTAGAAAGCTATCGGTTCTCCAGCTCTCAATTCATCTCCAAAGGCTTTAGAAGCATTTGATGGAAGGGAATCTGAACCTCTTGGTGTTCTCGCTAGTTTACTGAGCACTCTCGAAGGGAAAACAGTCAACGTCGAGGTTGAAGTAGTTGACACCAAGCTCAATTATAATCTTCTCCTTAGTCGCAGTTGGACTCACGCCATGCTTTGCATTTCGTCCACTCTCTTTCATGTTTTGCGATTTCCGCATGAAGGAAAGATCGTTACTGTCGTCATTTGTATTTTTTCACTTCTTCATCTTTCGAGAGCAACGTTCTGTACATCGATAAAATTCCTATGCCTTACGAGAGCATAGGGCCGGGTCTCTTCAAAGATCCTACCCTCATGGGTATTTTTCCTCTTCCTCCACCCAACACTGTTCAGGTTAATATGATTTCCAGGTCTTCTGACCCGTGGATCATCCCTTTTCCTGAGAATATTAGTTCATTTGGAGACTCGATGCCATTAAGTCTGATCGAGATTGATTATTGTGAACTTATTTCAGCTTCGGATCCTATGCCTCTTGATCATGCTCCTTTAAGAATGTCTCTTGACACTTATTCTCAATCCCCTTGGCTTGGCGATTCGGATTCGCCTGATCCCTTGAGAGAGATATTTCCCTCCGATGAGGCCATCATGAAAACTATGTCTCTTGAGGATCCTCCTTGGGATGATAGCCATCATCGTTCCTCATTCATGCCCGGACATGGGGCCATGTCTACTTCTCTGGAGAGGTTCGCTTCTCAGGTTCCTTCTCCTCCACTTCAAATGCATATCCTGACACACGAAGTCTTTTTGGAAGGTAATTTGAGCAACATCACACAGACAATGCCTATTGACATCTTTGTTAAGCCAGGGGTTGTCAAGAACATCCATATTGGGGTGACCTGTTCTCCTGATGAGATCCAAGTCTATACTAGTCTCTTCCGTGAGTTTTGCGACATTTTCACATGATCTTACGAAGAGATGCCTGACATCGATCCAAGTATAGTGGTACATGAGAGTCCTACCTATCCTGGTGCGAAGCCTGTTCGCCAACGTCTTCGTCCTGTGCACCCTAGAAAGGCAAACACTATTAAGGAAGAAGTTGAAAAAATTCTTAAAGATGGTTTTACCTATCCGATTCCCTTGACAAAATGGGTTTCCAATATTGTTCCTGTAGATAAGAAACAGGGTACCATTCGTGTCTGTGTTGATTACCATGACATTAACCGTGCTTTCCCTAAGGATAATTATCCCACTCCTTTTATTGATCAAATCATTGATGAAAGTGCTAGGAGTGAGATTTTTTCCCTTATGGACTAGTTTTCTGGGTACAACCAGATTAATATTCTTTTGGCTGATCAACATAATACTGCCTTTATCTGTCCTTGGGGTAATTTCACTTATAAAAAGCTCCCTTTCGGTCTTAAAAATGATGGGTATACATTTCAGCGAGCAATGTCATATGCTTTTCATGATATTAATTGCATTGTTCAGCCTTATCTGGATGACCTTTTGCCTCATTCCGCTAAGCGTAAAGACCATCCTGATAATATTCGTAAGATTTTTCTTTGTTGTTGGCGCTATAACATCCGGATCAATCTGCATAAGTGTGTCTTCTGCGTTGACTCCGGTAGACTCTTAGGGTTTATCATTTCCATAGATGGGATTCGTCTCAATCCACTCAAAGTTGAAGCTATCATTGATCTCCCCTCTCCTTCCTCCTTACATTAGCTGCAAAGTCTGCAAGGAAAAGCTAACTTCCTACGCCATTTTATACCTAACTATGCTGAAGTGTCCAAAGGATTTACGCGATTACTAAAGCAAGGCATCCTGTTCCTCTGGGATGAGATCTTTCAAAAGTCCTTTGATGCACTGAAGACATTACTCATCAATGCTCCTCTGTTGCGTCCTCCAAATTATCATCGCGATTACTCCCTCTATTCGGTCGTCATGTTTAGCAAGATTGCCATGGTTTTGGTACAAGACGATGATGATGGTGACGAGCATGTAATTTATTATCTAATTCACAACCTTCTCGATACTGAGACGTGATATGCACATGTCGAGAAGTTGGCGTTGGCCATTGTTCAAGTTGTTCAATGTTTTCGTCACTACATCCTATTGCACACAGTGACTGTGATTTTTTATTGCAACCCTATGACTTACATATTGAATCGTCAACTTCTCGGGGGTGAGTACTCGAAGTGGATTTCAATCCTATAAGAGTTCGATTTGGAGTTCACTACATCCAAGTTAAAGAAGTCATTAGTCTTCGCCGATTTGATCTGCTCTCTCCCTTCTGATTCTACTCCATCTGGTTCCGAGGAGCACATTCCGGACGACACAATTTTTCTTATTAGCACCCTCGATCCTTGGTATGGTGATATCATCGTATATCTTCAAACTTCCACCTTCCAATCTGAGTTGACGAAGGATGCTTGTTGACGCATCCATCATCAATCGCAACCCTATCGCATAGTCGAAGATAACCTCTACCACATCGGATTTGATTCCATTATCCAAGGAGGCTGAAAAGGCCCTGAATGATTGTCATAGTGGAGCTTGTGGTGGTCACATGTCTGGATATGCTACTGCACAGAAAATTATTCATGCTGGGTATTCCTGGCCCACCATCCTTAAAGACTGCATTATTGTTGTCTGTAAGTGCCATGATTTCCAGATCTATCAGCGCATGATGCACGCGTCGCTTTCCCATATCCACCCTGTCATTACCTTTGGTCCCTTTGCAAAGTGGGGCATTGATTTTATGACGTATAACCCTCACTCGTTCGGGGGGCATGCTTATATCATCGTAGCCGTAGACTACTTCACCAAATGGGCCAAAGAAATGCCTACACTTATGGTTGACGGTAAGACAACAAAAAAATTTCTATTCAATCATGTTATTTCTAGGTTTGGTGTCCCTCAAGCCATTGTTATCAATCATGGTTCCATTTTCGACATTACATGGTGGCGGAGTTGACTTCCAAGTTGGCTCTGCGTCACGACAGCTCAACGCCATACTACCCTCAGGCCAATGGCCAAGTTGAAGCTGTGAACAAAGTTCTCGTCACTATGCTTCAATGTACGATTGGGATGCAAAAATAAAACTGGCATCTCATGTTGTTTTCATCTCTTTGGGATTACTGAACCTCATTGAAGGATGCAACCAGATTCACTCCATTCTAGCTTGTCTATGGTCTGGAAGCTACCCTTTCGATTGAATGTGAAATTCCTTCTCTCAAACTAGCTTTTGAATTGCTGCCGAATAATTCACCAAAAGAAGAGTGTCTTCTATATTTAGAAAGGCTTGATGAAACTCATCGCTTTACTTCTCTGGTTATAGAAGCACAAAAAAAGTAGGTCAAAGATCATTTTGACCAGTCAGTTTCCCCTCGTTCCTTTATAGAAGGAGACATCGTCCTCCTGTAAGACCAAGCTCACGATAAGCTGGGGACAGGAAAATTTCAACCCATGTGGCATGGGCCCTACATTGTTAAGCACGTTTTGTAGAATGGGGCTTATGAGCTTATTGATTATGAATATCATCCTCTAGATCAATCTAGAAATGGGTTGTATCTTAAAAAATACTATGCATAAGTCATTCGTTCATGTTTCTTTGTACATAGGTGTTTTTTTATTTTTGTACATTTTGGCTTGGTTTGCTTTGCGAGTGTTTTCTTGCTTATTGGATCGTTGCTTATTGTGTAGATGTACATTACCCCTTATGTCGGTTTTGTGGATGGTGCTTCCCATAGTACCCAAAACCTGTCTTCAGTAGTCTGGGTGATTTATGATCCTGCTGGTGAATTGATAGACCTTCAAGGTATCTGTCTAAGACGAATCACAAAAAATGTCACTGAATATAGTGTTGTTATTGAACTATTAACCGAGGCCATTTCTCTCGACATTCATGCATGGAGAAACAAGCATATAAAGAAGATGACAACTCAAGAAACCTACAGGTCATCCATTACCTTTGTTCACATGCAACCATTAAAGGATCATCACTAGCAGCTTTAGAACCACCAAATGTGACTTCGATATCACTTACAAAAATACATCAAGGGTAAGGCACAGGTATGCAATCCTCAGAACCTATCCTACAAAATTATTTTAGCTCAAAAAAATGGTGTAAGTTTACGAAGAAAAACTTTTTTAATAGAAAAATTTAGTAGAGGAGAAGCCTTAGCCTTATCTAGCAGTGAAATTCACTTTTCCACCAAGACACCTGCACATGGGGGAGAGGAAAAGACATAAGTGAAGAGGAGTTGAGAAAGTGGGATGTAATCATTTAGTCGTGATGGAGGAAAAGGAGTGAGAAGGGGTAGGTGAGTACCAACTTCGTTAACTCAAAGCTTCTTGAGTTTATTTTGCATGCAATGAAAAAATAGAGAAAAAATTTGAAAAGGGGAAAACGATAATGGAAAAATCAATAAAAAATAAAAGAAATAAAAGGTGGACCCACCACCTCTTCGCATGAAAATATTAGTTGACAGGATTCAAGTTGTGTGCTACAATAAGGAACATCACTGTTAGCCACCTATAAAAAATTTTATTAGCAAAAGGTGGCTAAGACTTTTTGAGCCTTCAAGGAAAAATTTTTATTAATAAAAAGTGTTGGCTCTTGAAGACTCTTGGAGGCCTCCCGCCTCTGTCCCATTTTCACTACTATGCCTATTCTACATTCATAAATCCTGCAGATTTCCAAGATATATTACTGCTGCAAGCACCATTTCCCTTTTCCCCTTCTTCCAAAACTAACTTTCATTTGCTCCCCTTTCTCTATAAAACTCCTCTCTTTTCATGATTCCTTTTCTCCCTTTCGTGAAAATCCTCCTTATATGGTTTAAAACTCATTTTTAAACTATATCGAAACCCTCAATTTCCTGGAAAGCCATTAAAAAACCATTAAAATGCATATTTTATATGTATTATGGACTTAAGCCCCCTCGGGCTAAGTCTTTACCCTTTCCCTCCATACGCCCAGGCGCCAGGACCGAGCGCTAGCCTTTGAAGCGCTTATCACGTTGCCCAATTGCTATTAGCCCCCCTTCTTTAAAATCCCCGGTCACCTATTTCTCCATGTAACCCACGGCCCAGCAGTCGGGCGCCAAGCAGCATTATAAATTAATATAAACCTTCGGTTATATTAATTTCTCGATTTTTATTTTATATAAACTTTCCTCCGGTGCAAAAACTCCAGTCAATTTCCATCGTCGATCTGATCTGTAGATCGACGGCGCAGATTCTATCACCCCGGTGGTTCCCGCCATCCACTCACCGATTGCAAAACCGGGCGGTTTTCATCGCACCACTTCCGAGCATGCGGCGGTTTCTTCCATTTCGTAGCGATTCCATATGCTGGCCAACAAGTGTCCTGGGCACTGTTCACCAAACCGCCGTCCATCACACGTTAAACTTCAGACGTGGACCCCGCACGATATTGGCATCCACCGTCCGATCTGAGGCCGCCCATCGGACGACGATCATTCACCGAAGTTGCTCACGCGATAACCAGGCTCCGGCGCAGTAATAACAACATCTTCACCGTCGATCTGATCTGCAGATCGACGACCCAAAATTCGTCGCCTGTTTTCTCCATTTTGATTTTCCACCTGCACTCCCGACCATCGATCTCTGCGCGATCGACGACTCTGTTTTAAATTATTATTCTGCCTTCCTTTTGTTTTCTCCCGATCAATCTTGACCGTTGGATGATGCCAACCAACGGCTCCGCTCTCTCCACGTGCCTTCTGAAGCAGTAAACCTATATATGCATGGATTTTATAATTTTTTTTTGTATTTTGCAGGGTTTTCAATGGTTTTTCCACTGTGTTTAAAGAAATTTCAAAGGCAAAGGGTGACGATCCTCCCGCCTTTGATCCACCAGAGAAATCATTCGCAGGTTTCAAATTTCACGTTTTATCAATGATTCATAGGGCATTGATGCCACATAACCCCGCGCAGCCCTGCATACCGACAAAAACCATGAATCGGGCACAGTCAGAGAGTATCAGTGACGAAGATCAAAATGAACCAGGACAGGGGATGGAAGACATATTTGCGGGGATCACGGCTAAGGATTTTTATCAAAAGCCTAATCCCCATTTTAAAACACAGTTTAAAGAAGATCTTAAGTGTTTTATCAACAGGAACGCCTCCACTGCCACATCTGAGGCAAATTGATTCCTCCCAGCCTCAAAACACAACCAAAAGATAAATTCTGCAGGCAAATTAATGAAAAATATATGCAGAGTTACTTCGATGCCACACAGAGCCTCAAAGGTCAACAAAATCTCCCACCGAGCTTAATCTTTATGTAAAAAAATTTAATACAGAGGACACCTATGTAAGTTTCTTCATTGAGCCCCCAAAGGCCAAGGAACCATTAAGTCTGTATTAATTGTAATTGAGATATTTTATCAGATCTCACCTCCTCATTTTTCTATATATACTACTGCAGAAGATGAGAGAGGGGTTGGTTGCAGAACTTTGATATACACTTGAGCTTAAATTTCTGATTGTAAATAGTGTTCACTGGCTCTTGGAGCTCTGTTGGTGATAGATAAGTTAGGCTGAGATGTGTAGATGGTTGCTAAACTAAAGCACTGGACTTAAAGCTGTAATTGGTTTGGAGCATTAATACAAGCTGATTTATGGGATCCTGGTCTATGTTGACGGTAATGTTTTTATTATTGTAACTTTTCATTTTGTTCCTGTTTTCACTATGTTCCATTTTCTCTTATAAAGAACAACATGCATAGAGTTAGGACCTACTGTACATCAGTAACCTTCTCTGACTGAAAATCTTTATCTGAATGTTTTCTTCTAAATTGTGTTATTTAGGAATGATTTAATTTAGTTCAAGCATAGGAATTTTGGCATTCCCTCGTCCTATTGTCTTAGCTGAATGATATTCTTAAATGTTACTTTTAGTATATGTTTAGTGAAGATGAACTGAGGAAGATATGGTGAGCCCTGGTCCCAGTTTTATCTCTACAACTGTCTGAATGTTTCCCTTGGAATGTGTTAAAAGCTGGCTAGTTTAGAAGTACTTACCAGATCTTAGGCCATTCTGTGTTATCTTTCTGTTGGTCTTGAAAGTAACCAAGTAAAGCAGAGCTAGGAGAGGATTTGTGGTGAGCCCGACCCGCTAGTTTCTACTCCAAAGGTTGCCTTCAAGTTTCCCTTTGTTTTAGAGTGTTTTCTATTGAAAGTGTATCAAAGGCTGGCTAGTTTAAAAGTACTTACCAGATCCTAGTTTACTTTTATGTTTCTCTTGAGTCTATGTCAAAGGCTGGCTAGTTTAGAAGTACTTACCAGATCCTGGGCTGCTCTTTGTTCCTCATCTATTTAATTCTCCTACTTATTGTATCATTTCATTCCATAAATCAAACTTCAAAGAGATCCTTAGACATAGATGAATTGCCCCATGGACCACTCTTTCCTCTTGCTGTTCCAATTAAACCCTATTATGACTCCATAGCCCAATGGACTAAAACCTGCAATTATCTATCTTTTTGGTCGAAGCTTACTCTCATTGCTTGCAACTTCTCACCTTTGAAACTCTTTGAATTTAGGACTTTCCACCTCAAACAGTAATCATGCTCAACCATCCAAAAACAAACAAAACCCTTGGCCTTCATAACTAGCCTAATATCATTACCCCAAACTTCAAAGACAAATCCATCTTTGCACTTATTGGAGAGATCCCTCTCCGGATTCAGGAGGGCTAGATCCTAGAATCCCAAAGTGGTTGAAACCATGTTGTTTCTGTGATCGGACTTTGCCAATCTTACTGATTACAGATTCCCAACAACTGCTACAAGAAGAACATATTTTCTATAGGAAGCTAATAGACTATTATAGGAGGGAAAATTTCACCCATAGGGAGGCCCACCATTGGATTAGTCACATTTAAGAGGCTCAAGACACAAACTTCCTTGTGACAAGAGGAAACAAAAGATATATAGGAGAAAACATGGGCTACTACAGGAGAAACAAGGGTTTCTACAGGAGTAACAGGAGATGCTACTGGAAGACACAACCACACCAAAATAAGAGGAACAAGTTCTCCAAGAACTCTAAAAGCCTGATCCACAACCAAATATATAATCCTACCACAAATTTGTTGAGGGAGGTGGGACTATACTTGAGAAATTTTTTATACCACTCTTCTTTGAGTTGGAGAAGGAAAGAGGTAGAAAAAATAGATGGATGAAAATTGAAAAATCCAAAAAGGTAGAAGATGTGGGCCTCATGGAGGAAAAATTAAATGAAATGAGCAAGGAATTAAACAACTTAAGGTTGAGATAGTCAATCATGAAGGAGAATTTACACGAAAAAAACATAAGGCTAAAAAAGCGGCCGTAAGAAAAAGAGGTACAAATTTTCACTATGGAAAGTATCAGCCATCCAAATCATATTCCATTGGCCTAAGGAAGGGAATTGCATGGAAAGACATCTGAGGTATAAAAGAAGAACAATAGGGAGATAAGTTGGATAGGTTGCTCAGAGGATAAGCAACAGTTTCAGTAGGGGGGTATGATGGGCCTCCAAATTAGACATAAATTAAGGCTCGTCTAACCTTTCCTAGGCACATAAAGGATATATTAAGTATCTCCTTCTGCACTTAATAATGTTGTTTAGCTTTAATATGTTTTTAGGAAGGTTCAGAAGTAATTGCATATTATGTGCCTAATATTATTTATTTTTGAAAATATTGAGAGAATATGGAGTAAATTCTGAATGAGATAATATAGGGACTTCCCTAATATAGGATGGATCAAGATTGGATAATAAATGAACAAGATATTATGAAATTATTGCAGAAATTATGGAGCTCTGGTGATTGAGAAAATCTAGGAATGTGCTCGTTGTTATTTAGTGCAGATTCTTAGTATTGAGAACGAAATCCACTATTTTAGGGATTTTGGAAGGTAAAGATTCCTCCTTTCAAGGATAATGCATCCTCATCATTTTTTATAAGTACTAATTCTAATTTTCCTCTAGGGGCATGTATTTCTTAGTCTTCTTGTGGAGAAAACGTTTTATTTAGCTACTCCACTTTCATTCATAGTAGGGATGTGCTTGGATTGATTCAAATAATGAATTTTGGTGCCATTTTTAGCTTCTAAAGTTTGGTTTACTTCATATAACTCTGATTTTCCTTGGGTTTAGCCTTAGAGCCCTCTTGTACAATTTCTTTATGTCCTTTGAATGTCTTTTTCACTTGCATCTCTTAATTCTTCATTTACTATTCATGCTTCTTTTGTTGTAGGTCATATTGGTTAAATGATTGAAGTGAATTATTTTTCAGGTTATTTAAAAATTGACAAGCATGATTCATCCTTAGAAAAACTTTGAAAATTCATATTCATCATTGATCTACTTGGATTGGTCTACTAGTTCACAAATCTAGAATTTCTAGAAATCCCTTGTAGAAAAATAGTAGTAATTTTCTTCTATATTTTAGAATGTGTTAATAAGATTCATTTGAGTTGATTACAATTGTATTGGGTCATAAAAACACTCAAGCTAATAAAAAAATCTACCCCATAGCATTTTCACTTGATTAGGTTAAGCATTTGGTAGGTTAACTAGCTCACTAGTTCTTGAATTTCCAGTTTTTAGAGCAATAATTTTCTACTATTTTTTAGCACATGTTAACATGGGTATTTTGGAGTGATTCCACTTGGAATGGAGTCCTAAGAAATCATACTTAATAAATAAAAAATCCCATCCCATTTTCATTTTATTTTCTTTGGAATTCGACAAGCTATCTTGCTCCTGTAGCAAAACAGGACCTCTTGTAGCACTCCTATAACACATGTAAAATTGACCAGATTTGCTCCAAAAGCTTGTTTTTTTTACCTTATGCTTGAATAATGAACTCTAGGCTTTGAACCATGATTTAGTAAGACCAGAATACCTCTTAATCCTTTTCTCTTCTCCAGTTCAATTCACTTCTGTAGTTATGGTTAGTGGACAATTTCAAGACTTGAACAACATAATTACTTCATGAAGTACCTTGTGAACTCTGTTGAAAAAAAATATTTTGAATGCAGTGATTTAAGAATTATTTCATGATTATTTTTTGTTTTGTACATCTTAAGCTAGGTTTTCCATTTCTAACATTGTTATTTCTACTACATATACTAGGTCTCTTTTTGATGCAATAGTTACATTTTGTAAATAGAATAGCATTTACATTCATGCAAGCATGTTAAAATTTACATTTATGCAAAGTAGAGTAACATTTCCATTCATGCAAATAGATAAGCATTTCCATTTCTGAAATTATTTTAGGCTTGATTCCATGATATTCACTTCATTGCATTGGATCAGTGAAAGAAGGACACATTGCATGTTTCACATAGAGTGCAGACACCTCTTAAGTTTGTACGAACCTCAGTTTGATAATTTAAATCGATAACCTTGGGAGTTGCAGCATTCATGTTGCAATAATCGGGCTCATAAAGAGCCATGTATCCATTTTACCAATCTATTGACCATCTCTTCATGCACACATTTGAATGAGTACCCACATTCTCCCTCACATCCTACACAAGTCACTCAACTTCCCTGGTCCTTTTCCTGCCTTCTCTAGATGGTTATGCTTGAGTGGTTGTCTCCACTTTTTGCTCCTCAATTTGTGTCTATTCCATAACTTCTTGAGGTTACTCCTTTAGAGATAATTGCTCCTCTTCTGGTGGTATCTGAAGCTCCCTCTCAATATAGCACAACATCGATTTCTCCTCATAAAATTTTACATCCCTTCACACAAATTTCATTATGATGGATGGCAAGTGCACATGGTAGTTGTGGGGAGTTTCTGTGTAACCCATAAATACATTTGATTCTATTGTTAGCTCTAGCTTCTTCCTTGATTATTTGGAGACATTGCAGTATACAAAGGCTCCAAAAATCCTAAAGTGACACATCCGATTTCCTCTCAGAGAAAACCTCCTCTGGTGTAATCGTGCCCAGAATCTGATGAAGACTCTGGTTCTGCAAATAGACTATTTTGTTGCATGCCTCAGCCCACAAGTGCAGAGGTAGGCCTTGGTCATGCAACATCACCCTCGCTACTCCTTGTTGAGGCCTTGAAATTATTCTAAGGAAAAATGGGGGAAAACCACCTGTTCCAGACCTTAAGGAAGCTCCTTTTCCGTTTGGTGTAGTGGATCCGACTGGGGTTAATGGGACTAGCTTCCCAATAAGGATGATTTTGAGGGTGTGTGATTATATGACATGCAAATGGAAATTATTTTAATCTATATTATGCATCTACGTTTCTTCCTTTATGAGATCTAAAAAGGTATCCTTCAATTGTTAGTAATATAGATCATTTAACAGTTGAAAGAGATGAAAATTATGTAAGATGATTCTTCTAACAAAATAGTTTGACCTAAATAATTGTGAAAAATATATCGCATTCCTATGTGTGATTATACATTCAATAAGAAACTAAAGACAAATATTAGAACAAAAGTGCATGTAACATTCATCTATAATAACTTTTCAAATCTATAATGCAATAAAATATGACTGTCAATCTATAAAGTAAGACTTAATACAAGTGAATAAAAGTACCATATGTACGAAGTTATGATCATGTAAACTGACAGTAATCGATCTGCTCCTTCTCACTTTCAAGAAATTTAAAGAGTACAGTATTGAAACATCAGTTAAACAAATTTAATTGTCAAAAGATAACAGATGTGTTCCATTAATTCATCAAAGCATTCACAAAATTACAGTAGTGCATTCTTTGCAAACGTTTTTGACAAATTTCTGGACCCTTCTCTAGATGCATGAGAGGGGTTTAAATACTAAACTAACTATGTTCTAAAATATATTACTACAAAAATATAGAGGAGGTTTCAAACAACCATCCTCGTAAGACTAACTTAAACTACAATCTAGGAAAGTAAAATAAAAATTTTGATTCATGAATTCTGCCCTTTCTTCTGGATTTGGTCACGAAGTTGACAAATATCTATCATAGGCTTGAGCTAAGTTGACTACGAAATCCTCAATTTGACCTGTCCCTTGAATATTGCGTTTGAAAGTACTGGTTGCGATCTTTTTGTTGAATCTGTTAAGGATTGCAAAATCTGATACTGATGATAAGGTTTGATCAGAAAATTCCAATAATTTTCTTGATCAAACTTATTTACCTTTTTAATTACTTCATCCTTTGTGTCTTCTTTCTGCTTCCACTGTGTTTCTATCTGTTTTATTTCTGAGAACACTTCAGACGTGTACTCTTCGAGAAGTTATGCTTTCACCAGCTGTTCACATACAAATCCAATAATTTCATTTGATCATTTTGATGTTTTCGTTGTTGCTTTTTGTGCCTGCTTTGTTTGTGCTTCCCAATCTTTGAATAGGATCTCCTTGTGAAAATTATCTACCCGAGGTAGATCAACTTCCTTTCCTGAGTCTGATGCTTGCCATTGAATGTGTTCATTGATTTTCTTTTCGAGTCTTTCACATTGAAGTTTCTGGATAGCTATTTGCTAGATCAGTTTATTTGAATCACAATAAGAGTCAATCATAGAAGCTTGATGACAAAATACTTCATGTTCTTTCTTTAACTTGGCATTTACATCCAATGCTTCTTTTATAAATTTCTCTAGTTGCTGTTGGCTCTATATCCTGGTCATTTCTGCTTCTAGTTGTACTTGTTTCTCATTGATTTCTGCTTGATGCTGCAATTTAAGACTCTCGAAATCCTTTTGAAACTGAGCCATATTTGCTTTGATTTTCTCATTGGAGTTGGATTTTTCTTCATTTAACAACCTCTCTAGTTCTTGTACTCTGGCTTCCTTTTTCCTCAGCAACACTCTAACCTCAGTAGCTTTATCAACAGTGGTAGTAGCATATGCCCCTGAATATTGTGATAATTTAGTTAGATGTTCCATAGGATCATCTAAGGAATCCTTCCATAGTGTGTCAACTGATTCATCAGTGAGGTTTGAGACTGTTTCATCAATTATTCTCCTTTTGTTCCTCTTAACTACATCCTTATAGCTAGGACTGTATAATATGTCCAGTGAAGGAATTCCTTCAATTTGTAAAATTATTTGTTTTGTAGGGTAGGCCAGTATGATCTCTCGATCATGAGTCTCTAGAACTTGTTGTAGTGGATTAACAGTTTCCACTATCTTCTGGGAATGTTCAGGTGTTTGAAAGCTAGTTACTTGATCAGTATTGGGATTGGCTTTAGGAGTTTTTATTGCTTCAGAAAACCCCTCCCATTCATTACTAAAATTCCTTGTTTGTGACTTTTCAGACTGATCTAGTGTGTCATGATTGTGCTCAACTTCTTGAGAAGTTGACTCTGTTCCATTACTTTCTTTTCACTCCTGCATCTCTATCTATTTTATTACCTGATTAATTATCTTTTCTGGGCTATCCTGTTTGGATTCAGATTCATCTTCAGAGTGATCCAAATTGTGAGATTGATGCTCTGATTGACCTGATTCATCCTCAAACATGTCTTTTTCTTCATTATCCAAGATGATACTTGGAGTAGGTTTGTTGACATCTTCAATAGTTAACGAGTTGATAGGAAATATCTCCAGTCTCTTATTTCTATATATTTGGAATGCTTCCAAATCATCTTGGCTCAGGTGACTGGATGAAAACTTGATTATATCTGAAAAAATTTCGATGCCTTGGAAGAGATAAGCAAATCCATCTATTTCCTTTACAAAAGGCTTCATTTTGAGCTCTCTAGTGTAATTTTTAATTACATCATTTGGATCGTATAATCTCTTAATTTGGAATTATTGTGAAATTCAATAGGTTAATCTTGGAAACCTCCTTGTAGGTATGGCCAATATAAAAAAGTGCAAAATTACTGCACTGTATAGGGAAATTAGGCCAAATGGCCTTCTTAGCATCTTTCAGTTGTTTAGTGATATCGTTAACAAGTTGGTAAGATATCTCTCGTGCAAGAAACTTATCAAGAACATAATATGGTAGGACGTGGGGAGAAGCATAACTCCTGAATACTCTGACATATGTAAAATTCTCCTCTGTAAACCTCCTAGCCATAGAAAGAATATATGTGCTAGCCTATTCAGAAACCCTACGGGTCTTCATATTGAATATCATTTGGTGCATAGGCAATATGACTCCATAATTTCTTTTATAAAAATTCAGGTGGAAGTCTAAATCCCAAAGGTCTCTGAGGTAAATGTGGATTGGGGTAGGGTCTTGGGTAGTCCATTTCCATCCATTGGTAGGAAAACTAGAAGAAAATCAGATTGTGTCCATGACATAGGTAGACATATAAAAGGGAGGTATTTATCTATATGAAACATTCCTTTTATTCCTATATTCTGTGATGTGTTCGGCTAAAATGTCAGATAGGATATGACGATTCAAAATTGAGGAATTGACGATTGCTTCAATCAATGGAACCTAGTCTACTGAAAACCTAGTGGTATCAGGTTTGGAAAACAACCTACATAACATACCGGAAGCATAACAATAAGTGGAATGAATTTGGGCAATTGGGTACATACCGAGTTTTTCTCGCTTCAGCTTTCCCTTGTCTTACTTCCATTCTTTGATAAATTTCATGAGATCTGGATGCTCTGCTCTAAAGCTTTGCAGAAAAGCCTTGTCATATTTCTGTTGTGGGGAGGGTAGATGGTACATTATTTGTAATTCTTCTGCCTTGAAAGACCCTATGTTTTCTCCCTTTGAATCTTTGAATTTCTTGTCATCTATGCTTAAGTGGTCAATTACCCACTTAACCATGTTTGTGTAAGGGAGAATTTTCGGTCTTGCGGCTACTTTGTGGATGAATGAACATGCAACATCGAAGTAGGTTGCCTCTGAAGTAGATGTCGTTCGTATTGTAGAGACTTTGGTTATTACTTTTGGATTTTCATCATAAAACAGTTTATACATTGCTTCCCATGATCAACTGCCGCAATCCTTGTTGCAGGTGGTATCTAAAAATAAGGGAGACATGTCTAAGTCTTCAGTAGGCAGCACTTGAGAAATATCTTTTCCCTTTTTTCTCATTTCAATCTTCCTTAATCCGTTAAATGGTTTCCTGATTTCAAGTAAACAGAGAGAGAATTAAAAGTATAGAGAACAGAGAGTCAAATTTGTTGTTTATATCAAACATGCACGAATATATATAAATATTTTCAAATATAACAAAAATCATCGATAATTATTTCAAAATCGAATTTCTTACACCTTCACACGAAATATGTATGAATCCACTTTAAGCCGTTAGATCTCAATTTTAGGTTTGATATGACATAAGTCATTTCACATGCTCGAGTAATTAAATGTCGTTAGTTCGCACATCGCGATATATAATTTTCACTGTTTGTGATGTTTACCCATAAACACTGTGAAATGCGATGTGCGCAAACCGCACATCGCAAATTTTATGCGATAATGAATTTTTTTTTTAGTTAAGTCATGCGAAATGAGAATTTTGCATTAAAAAGGAAAGCAACCACGCTTAATGGGACTTTAAAGATTTATTTTTGTTGCTTTTTTGGCTCATCGGGTCCGCGCAATCACACTTATATCAAATTGATTTATGAATTGGTTGTTTTAAATAAGGTGCGATGTGATAGAGAGAGTATAACAATAATTGAAGTGTTTGCAAGTTTTCAAAACATAACTTCGAAAAAGGTTAGCGCATTTCGCAACCCGCGTAAGTAAGAGGTTTGTATGTCTTTTTAAGTTGTAAGTTATGCAGTTTGCGATGTGCTAAAGGAATAAAGTGGAAAACTCAAAATAAAACTTTTATTTCCTAAGTTTTTTGTTTTTGAAGCTAAAAATAATTTTCCTATTTATTTATAAAGGGTCCCCATCTATTAAAATAAATGGGGGGTGTTTTATAGCACAACAATTGGCGATTCACTTGGGAGAACCAACTATCTCTGATTAACTTTTTGAAATTTCTAAAACTTTTTTGAAAATAAAAATAGTTGCAGGAATGAATTTCAAACAAATAATATTTTACTAAGCAATGGAATTTCTCTTATTTAATATTCATAAGAATCCCTCTTTTAAAGATATAAGTATGAAAATCTATATCAGTCTTTACTCAGTTCAAAGAGATAAAGCAGGTGGCTCTTGTAGATCAGCTTTATGAAAATTTACTCTTTTATCACATGTAGAGCCTCTATTCCAATAGGAAATTTAAGATTTTGGCAGGGTTACCTTTTACCCAACAATGATTCATTGTCCCATCCAATGTTTCTTATAATTTTCAAAAATAAACTCTAATTTTTTTGAAACTTTTCTTTTTTTGTATCATATTTTTTATTCACTTAAATGCCATTGTCTTGGCTTGGTAACCAAATGATGACAATGCCATTCACTAGTTGTAATTAAACTGATCAAGATGGCTCTTGATGAGACCCCTTGTCCTCTTGATATAATCTCAAGTCATTACCTTGTTTTGGTAGGCAGTATTGGTAATTCCAGTTTAACTATTTCCCTATGAACATGGTAAACAAGCTCTTGATGAGACTTATTATCTTTTAAGTTTTTCTAGTTAAAATATTTTTTGAATTTCTTTCAAAAATTTATATGTTTTTCTGGATGGGGTGAATCATTGGTCCTTTTGAGGATTCTAGATGATAATGTCGGTTTTAGATTGCTTTTTGGTAAACGATTCTTTACTATGTTAAAGATTCTTTTCTTGACTGATAACAGAATAATCATGCTATATAAAGATGATAGTTCATCAGAGAATAAATATTTTCAGTGAAATTACATCTTTCAGTGAAAATAAAATCTATTTGTCTTTCAAATATTTCGATTGTTTCCTTAACACTTCTTATTTCTATAAGTGATAAATAAAAAAGGATCATCTGAGATTTTATTTTGAAAAGCCAAATATTTATATTAAGCAACTTTTATTTTTTCTAAGGAAAATAAAAAGACAATAGTATACAAGGAATAGAAGGGGCTACCTCCTATGAAAAGTATTTTTTCAAAATTTTCCCATTAACAAACAAAGAATCTATTTTTCATGATAGATCTTGCAATAAGACGTTTATGGGCATATTTCTTCAATTATTTGAAATGGACCTAGCCAAAGTTTTTGAAAATTTATGTGTTTACCTTTTTCCTCATGCGCTTTGTCCCATTTAAATATTAGATCACAAATTTGAAATTTTTTTGGTGTAACAGAATTTGAATCAAATGAGGCTTTTACTATCTGTTGATTGTGTGCATGAGTCTGTTTGGATTTTTCTCTTTCTTCCTCTAACTTAAGAATTTGGCATTGTCTAAGTTTTAAATAAGAAGCAGGAAATTCATCAATAAATTGTACTAAGGAAAGAGAGGGAATAACTACGTTGGTAGGAAGTATAACTTCTTTTCCATAGACAAGATTAAATGGAGAAGTTCTAATAGAATATTTTTGAGTTATTTGATCTGCCCAAAGAGAAAAGATTAATGACTTACGCCAATTTCGTTGGTTTTGATCAACAGTTCTTTTGATTATTCTAATCAATTTCTTGTTTGTACATTCTACCAAACCATTTCCTCGCAGATAATAATTTGAAGAATACTTAAGTTTAAAACCTCTTTTAATTACAAATTCCATCGTAGCAGTTCCTAAGAAGTAAGATGCATTATCAAATATTAAAGTAGTAGGTAAGCCAAACCTCGTTATGATATTTTGGTCGATGAAATCAATGATATTCTCAGAGTTGGCTACTTTTAATGGAATTTCTTCCACCGATTTAGTAAATTAATCTGTAGCTATGAGATATATCTGTGTTGCTTGGAATAATTAGGAACAATCTCACCAATTACATCTAATCCCCATTGTTCAAATGGTTGTTCGATATTGACTGGCTGTAATGGGAATGCTGGCTTCCTTTGTCTTCCAGATGCACTTTGACACACTTTTCATTTTCTTGCATATTCATGAGCATCCTTGAAAATTGTAGGCCAATAGTAACCTGCATGTAGGATTTTTTGTGCTGTCATATTTCCTCCAAAATGTCCTCCAACTGGTCCATCATGGAGTTCCTGTAAGATTTTTTCTGCTTCAGATTTTTCTAAGCATCCTAAAAGTACATAATCAAAATTTCTCCTAAATAACACATCGTTGATTAATTCATATTGCTTGGCCTTTAATCTTAAAGCTCGTTTTGTTTTGTAACTGAGTTGATTAGGAGTATATCCATTATTCAAATAGAATATAAGATCAACATATTGTGATTGTGCATCGTTGAGGCTTACCTATGATATTTGGACATTGTTACTTGAATATTCCTCTGATGATAGATGTGATGCTCCTGTAAGCATTCTATAAAAAACTTGACCTCTGAAAATTTTAGAGGGTCTAATTTCTACGTCATATTATTGTAAAGTGGTAACCCAGTTAGCCCTCTTCTCTCCTAATTCTCTTTGCATCAAGAGTTGTCTCACTGCAGAGAATGGAACTATGATTTTTGTGTGAGTATTTTAGGAGAAAGGGTCTGAAATGCTTTATAGCCTTAAAGACAAAAAATTCTTTCTTTTCGACAGATGTATAATTTAGTTATGCACCTTGCAAATTTGAATTGAAAAATGATATTGGTGCTTCAATTTTTTGGTCTTTCAGCTGTGTTAAAGTAACAACATATGATGTATCTGATGAAAAAGTGTATAATGTAAAAAGATTAAAAAAATTGGGGGTAGTCAGGAATGGAGCATTGATAATCGATTGTTTAATCAAATCAAATGCTTCTGTTTCATTATGTCCCCATTTGAAGACAAGATTTTCTTAATCGTGTTCTGTAATGGTAAAACAATTTGCGAAAAGTCAGGGGCGAACATTTTAACAAAATTAATTTTCCCAAGAAATGACTGCATAGTTTTCTTGTTATGAGGGAAAGGAGTTCGTTTGATCTCTTCAATTATTTTAGGATCAATATAGATACCACCTTTTGACACAATGAATCCTAAAAGTTTTTCCTCATCTAATTTAAAAAATGATTTCTTTGGATTCAATGAGATGCCATATTTTTTGCATCGCTCAAAGACTTGCTTTAGGTCATTCACATGATTGGTTATTTTTTTAGAAAAGACTGTAATGTCATCTAAATAAATAACCACTATTTTATTTATGAGTCCCCTAAAAGATGTGTCTGTATCTCTATGAAAAGTTGCACCTGCATTAATTAATCCAAATGGCATCTTTTGATAAGTGTAAGTTCCCCACTTAGTTCTGAACGTAATTTTCAATCTGTCATCTAGATGTATGGGAATTTGATTATATCTCGAGAATCCATCTAGAAAGGACATGAGTTCAGAACTAGCTTCTGTATGTAGTACTTGTTCCATGGTTGGTAATGGAAAGTTGTCCTTCTGACAAGCTTTGTTTAAATTCCTAAAATCAATGAAAATTATAATATCGCCATTCTTCTTCCTGACAGGTACCAAATTTGACACCCATTTAGAATGCCAGACTAGAAAGATGATTTTTGCCTTGAGGAGTTTGTTCAATTATGTTTTAATTTTATTTTCCAGATTTGGATGAATCTTCTTCAATTTCTGTTGTATAGGCTTTTCTTCTGAGATCATAGGAATTGTGTGTTGAATCACATAAGTGTCATATGTTTTAAGATTAGTATAATCCAAAGAAAAGACACTTTTGTACATTCTAAACAACCTGATAAATGATAATCTTTCTTCGGAAGATAGACCAAGACCTATATTGACATTTTGAGGTTTTTTGTCAGTTCCTAGATTCACTAACTCAAATATTAAGGTAGAGCTTTGTGTTTTTGAGTTAGTAACTCTTTTAAACATGTATTTTAGATCATATAGGTCTTCTAATTTGACAACAGATTTAGGAATAGGACTTTCGTCTTGTTCTTTTTTAATCTAAATGTCATGTTCATTTTCATCCAAAATTTGACTATCATAAGATCCTTTAGATGTTAAAAAAACTATGATATTTGAATCATTATTGAATACTTTCCAATTGGTAATACAAGAATAGATGGTCTAAAAATAAATTCAATAGAAAAATATATCGGGACTAAATTCTTGGGATGGGATTAACTTTGATGCTAAATTAACGAGTAGATTTGCATTAGTATTCTGCATTATAGGTATAGAAGAAATATTGAAGGCTAAGAAATGAATGGTTAATTCTTGGAATAATTATTGGTAATGCTTTAAATGTCTATAATTACAATGAATGGTATATCTTACCTGTTTAACAATGATTTATGAATCTCCTAGAACTTTCAGATATTTGATATTAAGATCAATGGATTTGTACAAGCCTTGAACTAATGCTTCGTATTCAACTACATTGTTTGAACAATCAATTTCTAATCTGCAAGTTAACATGGTCTTTTCTCCTTCTGGGTTTATTAAAATACAACCCGCACCTGCACCATCTTCAGATTTAGAACTATCGAAATAAAGATTCCAAAACAAAGAATTAACTACTTTTCTATCTGCAAAATTTATACATTTGGAATTATCTCGCTGGGAAAAATTATCAATCTAAGAAAAAACTGCATTATCAAAGAAAGGTCATGGTTTAGCATTGAAATTTCCCAAAAATGACCCTGCTAAGTAGTTTCCAATAATTTTTTTATTGAATGCTACTGGCTCATTTACTCCCTTGAGATCAGTAATTGTATGCTTCATGAAATTTTCACGATCTACCTGAATTTGATTTGGCTTTCCATTATATGGTAACCACATATGTGACCAGTCTGTTGCAAAATAACCATGAAGTTTTCCAAACCAATCTCGGCTTAAAACTAAGCCATAAAATTCAAGAATATCAGCCACTAATATATCAATTATTTGAAATTTTGGATTTGATGACAATCTGATGGAAACATAATTTATTTCTCCTACCACCTCTACTCTGGTTCTATTAAGTTGTACTATATGAACAAGTGAACTCTGCGGAGTTATGTTCAACTTAGCACAAATTGATTTCGGCATTATGTTTGAGGAAGCCCCTAAGTCTATTAAATATTTATGGACATTTTTGTTGTAGATCTCATAGGTTAAGAGAAAAGGAGGAGTATGAGAGATGGATTGATCACCTATCATAATCAAGTCTGTAGCATCAATTTTCATTGAAGGAGAAGGTGGCTTACCCATTTCATTAGCAGCTTGTACTATTACTGGAGCAGGTAAGTTTGAAGTAGGAACTGCATCTAAGTCTTTAAGTAATATTTTCTATTGCTGCTTCAATTTAGTAAGCTCATGGCCGATTGAAATTTTGGCCCTAGTTTTCTTCATATATTCAACTACATTATACTCAATGGTGTCTGAAACTACCATTGTCTTCGATGTAGGTGGAGTGTCTGAAGTAATGCGGCTTGTTTGTGTAGCCTTTGAATTAGACTTTTTGCTTGCCGATTTATTTTTAACAGGAGTTGAAATATTTTTTAGTTGATTTCGTTGTGTTGCTTCAGTAGTCTTTCTATTCCTTGTGCTCATAGGTAAAGCTTCATGTTGTTCTTCATTTGGTAGGATGAAATCCCACATTCCATTTAGTTCAACTTATTCTTCTTTGTCATCTTCTTCTTCATCTGTATCTTGATCAGATTCAGCATTAGATATGATATTTGTAGGTTGAGTATTAGAGGATTGACCTTTCTTAAAGTTTCTGAAAGTATTTTTTGAGGTAGCATTTTCAGCGACTTGTTTCTTGATATCTTCCATCTCATTTGTCATAGTTTTAAATTTTTTTTTAAGACCTTCTACGTCGAAAGGATATTTTGGTGCCTTCTTTTTAGAATCATCTTTGAAAGACACCTTATTTGATTTTAGATCTTCTTGAGAATTATTTTTATCAATAGTGGTTATGCGTTTCTCTACAGATAGAGATTCTTTCATATTTTCTGCAAGTGTTTCCAGTTTTTCTCTATCTACAAAAATAGCTATATTAGATGGAAGAGATGAAATATACCACTCAATTTGAACTTCTTCACCAAGAACTACTGTAGCAGGAATTTTATTAAGTAATTTATTAAATCTTGAATTGAAATATTTTATCTTCTCACCTGTTTTAGCTTTTAGATTTCACAAATCATTGATGAGCGTAGAAGTGGTCCTGTCATCCCCAAAATTAGCTGGAAATTTTTCTTCGAACATATTCGAGCTAGTTATAGAGCGGGCAGGCAGTGAAAAATACCAGGATCATGCAGATCCTTTTAAATTATATGGAAATAATCTTACAACACAATCCTCTTCAACTGCTCCATTTAAATTGAGAGCTAACACAAAATTGTAAATGTGTTCTTTTGCCGGAAGACCATCATTAGGATTAAATTTAGGTAGCCATCTTTAAGGATTTTTGGGAAGAGCATGAAGAGGATCGGGCATGTTTACAGCCCCTGGATTGCTCCATGGGTTTACATTTAGTGGAGGTGGTTGACCTGCCATTGGATTTTGGATAGGTTGGTTGGGTGGAGTTTGAGTTGAAGAAGAGGTAGGCTGAGTGCTAGGACTAATTGAAGGGATATTAGTTTGAGTACTAGAACTAGTCAAAGTAACACTGATTTTTGGAATGGAAGTTGTGGAAATGAGTGGAGGTAATAGAGGTGAATTGGATAATATCTCGCTGGAAATTAACTCTAATTGGGTCCTCTTTAGTCTCTTTCAAGTACTATCGATGGGAAATTCAAAAGGGAGAATTCTTGTCTTTTGAATTTCTGATCGAGTTAATATTCTTCAAGGTTGTAAAGAAGACGAAATATTGATATCCGATATTTGAGAAGATTCAGGCTTTTCAGCAGAAATAGATACTCTCTCTAACTTTTCTATCAAAGACTAAACTTCTGGGAAGCTTGATGGGAATTAGGAGATAGTATGAGTTGAGTATCACTAGGAGACGTAGGAGAAGGATGATCAACTTAAAATTTTAAAGATGAGGATCTAGATAATTTTCTGGAATTTGATGGGGATCTAGAGGGAGAGAGACTCTTCGATTAACCTTTAGATTGATCAAATATTTTTTCCATTCACAGGGGTTCAGGCCTACCTTCTAGCGCCAGAATTTTAAGGCTTCAGAATTCTGCTGCCGAAACATGGGGGAAAACCACCCAGTCCGGACCTTAAAGCAACTCCTTTTCCGTTTGGTGGAGTGGCTCCGAATAGGGGTAATGGAACCATTTTCCCAATAAGGATGATTTTTGGGGTGTGTGATTATATGACATACAAATGGAAATGATTTTAATCTATCTTATGCATCTATCTACTATTTATTCTACTATATACCCAGGGTGTTTTTTCCTTTATGCGATCTGAAAAGATATCCTTCAAATGTTAGTAATATAGATCATTTAATAGTTGAAAGAGATTAAAATTATGTAAGATGATTCTTCTAACAAAATATTTTGACTAGAAGAATTGTGAAAAATATATCGCATTCATATGTGTGATTATACATTCAATAAGAAACTACACACAAATATTAGAATAGAAGTGCATGTAACATTCATCTATAATAATTCAAATATATAATGCAATAAAAGATGACTATCAATCTATAAAGTAAGACTTAATACAAGTGAATAAAAGTACCATATGTAAAAAGTTCTACTCATGTAAACTGACAGTAATTTATCTGCTCCTTCTCACTTTCAAGCAATTTAAAGAGTACAGTAGTGCAACATCAGTTAAACAACTTTAATTGTCAAAATATAATAGATGTGTTCCATTAATTCATCAAAGCATTCACAAACTTACAATAGTGCATTCTTTGCAAATGTCTACTTTATGCTGCCACTGTGTTTCTATCTGTTTTACTTCTGAGGACACTTCAGACGTGTACTCTTTGATAAGTTCTACTTTCACCAACTGTTCACATACAGATTCAATAATTTCATTTGATAATTTTGATGTTTTCGCTGCTGCTTTCTTTACCTGCTTGATTTGTGCTTCCCAATCTTTGAATAGGATCTCCTTATAAAACTTATCTACCTGAGGTAGATCAGGTTCATTTCCTGAGTTTGATGCTTGCCATTGAATGTGTTCATTGATTTTCTTTTCGAGCCTTTCACATTCAAGTTTCTGGATAGCTATTTTCCGGATCAGTATTTTATTTGAATCACAATAAGAGTCAATCATAGAAGCTTGATGACAAAATATTTCCTATTCTTTCTTTAACTTAGCATTTACATCCAATGCTTCTCTTATAAATTTCTCTAGTTGTGGTTGGCTCTGTATCCTAGTCCTTGCTGCTTCCAGTTGTACTTGTTTCTCATTGATTTCTGCTTGATGCTGCAATTTAAGACTCTGGAAATCCTTTTGAAATTGGGCCATCTTTGGTTTTATTTGGTCACTGGAGTTGGATTTTTCTTCATTTAATAGCCTCTCTAGTTCTTGTACTCTAGCTTCCTTTTGCCTCAGCAACACTCTAACCTCAGTAGATTTATCAACAGTGGTAGTAGCATATTCCCCTTCATACTGTGATAATTTAGTTAGATGTTCCGTAGGAACATCTAATGAATCCTTCCATAGTACATCAACTGATTCATTTGTGAGGTTTGAGACTGTTTCATCAGTTCTTATCATTTTTTTCCTCTTAACTACAGCCTTATAACTAAGACTGTAGAATATGTCCAGTGAAGTAATTTCTTCAATTTGTAAAACTATTTGTTGTGTAGGGTAGGCTGGTATGATCTCTCGATCATGAGTCTCTGGAACTTGTTGTAGTGGATTAACAGTTTCCACTATCTTCCGGGAATGTTCGGGTGTTTGAAAGCTAGCTACTTGATCAGTATTGGATTATCTTTAGGAGTTTTTATTGCTTCAGCGAACTCCTCCCATTCACTACTAAAATTATTTGTTTTTAACTTTTCAAACTGATTTAGTGTATCAAGACTGTGCTGAACTTCTTGAGAAGTTGACTCTGTTCCATTACTTTCTTTTCGCTACTGCATCTCTATCTCTTGGATTACCTGATCAATTATATTTTTTGGGGTATCCTTTATGGATTCAGATTCATTTTCAGAGTGATGCGAATTGTGAGATTGATGCTCTGAATGACCTGATTCATCCTCATACATGTCTTTTGCTTCATTATCCAAGCTGATACTTGGAGTAGGTCTATTGACATATTAAATAGTTAACAAGTTGAGAGGAAATCTCTCCAGTATCTTATTTCTATATATTTGGAATGCTTCCAAATCATCTTGGCTTAGTTGACTGGATGCAAACTTGATTATATTTGAAAAATTTTCCATGCCTTGGAAGAGATCATCAAATCCATCTATTTCCTTTACAAAAGCTTCATTTTGAGCTATGTAGTGTAATTTTTAATAACATCATTTGGATCGTATAGTCTCTTTCGCATTATTTCCAAATTAAATAGATTAATCTTGGAAAACTCCTTGTAGGTATGGTCAATATCAAAAAGTGTAAAAGTACTACACTGTACAGGAAAATTAGGCCAAATGGGGTTTTTAGCATCTTTCACCTATTTAGTGACACCATTAACAAGTTGGTAAGCTATCTCTCATGCAAGAAACTTATCAGGAACATAATATGTTAGGATGTGGGGATAAGAATAAATCCAAAATACTTTGACATATGTAAAATTCCCCTCTGTAAACCACCTAGCCACAAAAAGAATATTTGCGCTAGCCTCTTCAGAAACCCTAGGGGCCTTCTTATTGAATATCATTTGGTGCATAGGCAATATGACTCCATAACAAATTTTATAAAAATGAAAGTGGAAGTTTGAATCCCAAAGTTCTCTATGGTAAATGTGGATTGGGGTAGGGTCTTGGGTAGTTCATTTCCATCCCATGGTAGGAAAACTAGAAGAAAAACAGATTGCGTCCATGACATAGGTAGACATATAAAAGAGAGGTATTTCTCTAGATGAAACATTCCTTTTATTCGTATATTCTATGATGTGTTTGGCTAAACTATCAGATAGGATATTTTCCCAATTCAAAATTGAGGAATTGACGATTGTGTCAACCAATGGAGCCCATTCTACTGAAAACCTAGTGGTATCACGTTTGGCAAACAATCTACACAAAATATTGGAAGCATAAAAATAAGGGGAAGGAATTTGGGAAATTAGGTATGTACCGAGTTTGTCTCGCTTCATATTTCCCTGGTCTTCCTTCCATTCTTTGATAACTTTCATGAGATCTGGATGTTCTTCTCTAAAGCTTTGCAGGAAATCCCTGTCATATTTCTGTTGTAGGGAGGGTAGATGGTACATTGTTTGTAAATATTCTTCCCTGAAATACCCTATGTTTTCTCCCTTTGAATCTTTGAATTTACTGTCCTCTATGCTTAAGTGGTCAATTACTCACTTAACTATGTCCGTGTAAGGGAGAATTTTCGGTCTTGCGGCTACCTTGTGGATGAATGAACATGCAACGTTGAAGTAGGTCGCGTCTCAAGTCGATGTCGTGCCTGTTGTAGAGACTTTGGTTATTACTTTTGGATTTTATTCTTATACATTTCTTCCCATGATTATTGCCGCAATCCTTGTTGTAGGTGGTATCTGAAAATAAGGGAGACATGTCTGAGTCTTCAGTAGGCAGCGCTTGAGAAATATCTTTGCCCTTTTGGCTCATTTCAATCTTCCTTAATCCGTTAAATGGTTTCCTGATTTCAAGTAAAGAGGGAGAGAACTAAAATTATGGAGAACAAAGATTAAAATCCGTTGTTTATATCAAACATGCACGAATAGATATAAATATTTTCAAATATAGAAACAATCATCGATAATTATTTCAAAATCGAATTTCTTACACCTTCACACGAAATATGTATCAATCAACTTTAAGCCGTTAGACCTTGAATTTTAGTTTGATATGACATAAGTCATTTCGCATGCTTGAGTAATTAAATTCCATTAGTTCGCACATCGCCATATACAACTTTTACCATTTGTGATGTTTACCCATAAATTCTGCGAAATGCGATGTGCGCAAACCGCACATCACAACTTTTATGCGATAATGAATTTGTTTCTTGGTTAAGTCATACGAAATGCGAATTGCGCATTAAAAATGCAAGCGGTTGCACTTAATGGGACTTTAGGGATTTAATTTTGTTGCTTTGTTGGCTCATCAGGTCTGCGCAATCACACTTATATCGAATTGCTTTATGAGTTGGTTTTTTTAAATAAGGTGCAATGTGATAAAGAGAGTATAATGATAATTGAAGTGTTTGCAAGTTTTCAAAACATAAATTCGAAAAAGGTTAGCGCATTTCACAGCGCGTGTAATTTAGAGGTATGTAAGTCATTTTAAGTTGTAAGTTATGCGGTTTGTGATGCGCTAAAGGAATAAAAAGCGGAAAACTCAAAATAAAAAATTTATTTCCTAAGTTTTTTGTTTTTATATCTAAAAATAATTTTCCTAATTATTTCTAAAGGGTCCCCATTTATTAAAATAAATGGGCGGGTTTTGTATAGCACAACACTCCCACAATGCTATGATTATTTTTCTCAGCCACCCCATTCTGTTGTGGGTTGTGGGGCATTGTCAATTCTCTTTGAATGCCTTCTTTTGATTTTTTTTTTTTAAATTCATTTGACACGTACTTACCTCCATTATCGCTCCTAAGAGCCTTCACCTTATTGTCGGTTTCTTTCTCAATTAGTGCCTTGAATTCTACGAACTTGGAGAATGTCTCCTATTTCTTCCGCATGAAGAAGATCCAACACTTCCGTGAGAAGTTGTCAATAAAAATGACAAAATATTTTTGTCTGGAAATGGAGGCTTTCGAGAAAGGTCCATTGTTATACGAAATTCTAATCTGCGGATAAACTAGGTTCCCTGAGTGTGGTGTTCCTTCATTCAGAACAACAAAAGAAAGACAGCTATTATTTTCTCTAAGACAAATAGATGGACAGAAAGGAAAGAAGCCTACTTGTGATACTTTTCTCTCTCCTTCTCATTCTGTCGATGTTTTTGTCGCTCTCAATCCAACTAAAGTTGCTAGATCGATTCCTGCAATCAAAGACAAAGAAAAACAAACAACATACAATATACAAATATATAATTATCTTAACCAAATTGAACCGATTATATCTGAGAATACATTCATAATAAAGAATACATTTCACAATATATAAACATATATATCAGAAAATGAACAGATATATTTATTAAGAAAGTAGGAGGAGAAGATTACAACCAATAGATCGACTCGTCGTCAACCCGATCCAACTTCATTCCATCCTCATCACATCAAGAATCATCTCAGCAGCATATCAGTACTTCCATCTCTGGTCAATTGAGAATCCAACAACATAACATTACACAAAATTATTCCTCCCTAGCACTTAGATGATTGCTCAATTTATAGGGAAACTGAAGGTAGTTTCTCATTAAATGGAATTGAATGGATTTCTAATAATAGGTGAGATATGTTTCCAAGTTCATAGGTGATGGATGGAAATTTGTATTTGAATTATGACACCTATGAGCTCTTCTAGAAGGAATTTTCCATGTGGAGATTCCCGGAACAATGATGATTTCGCTCCCAGGAGACCAACACACCCTTGAGTGTCGGGAAGTGCACTACAGTGCACCCTTGCATGGAGGTAGTTGCGCTACAACGCAATTAGGCCCTTGAAAAGGAGTGTTGAAGAGCCAATGGGTCATATAATATATACTTCAAACCTTGGAAATCTCACAATTGAAGCCATCAAAGGAATGTCTTCACTTAGGGCATATAGAAACTGAATTAAGGGAATGATAGACCCTATTTATTGGTCTTGGGGGATGATTCCCAATTTAACCAGGTCTTGGGGAATGATGCCCAAATTGACCTATAACAGCTGCCCCCTAAAGCATGAAGTCAATATAATAATAATATTTTGATGAGATGCTTTAGGATGTGATGAGTAGGATCTGAAGCAGATGGTGACCTGCATCAATTTGAAATACATTACATCATGATATCTTACATATTGGACATGAATTGTTGAGGGAGGCATACCCATGTTCAGCACATAAACTATCATAACATGTAAATAATTCATAAATTCATCTACATCATAATGTTTCCCGATATAGACATGTCTACAGATATAGGCCCATGTTCGGATGATGATCTGTATGTAAATCCATCGTACATATGATTTGTACAATTTCCTGAAATCGCATCCCGGATGGATGAAACTAGATCTGGGGTCTTCTTATCTCATTCACTCAATCGTTCAAGTACAATTCTAACCACGCGAATATATGATCTGAAGTCAAACACGAGAAGATATCATCTTATTACTAGCCAATGACATGAGCTGTTAACAGATGCGAGAGAAACCACCTTTGATGTTAATGGCTCTCAAGGTACTGTATTACAATTTTCAAGGCGTGAATAGATGATTTGATGTCGAATGCCAAACAAAATCTTTCGTCGAAGGTCCGGAAGCGAGAAACCTACCGATGATGTAGGAAGCTCCAAGGTATTGGAAAGTTGTTTCTAAGTTAACTTACTGGATGATGAAATGATGTCGACAGGGAAGCAAATTTATCGTGAAACAAGAGTAATGATTTTGGAGACAAAATGTGACTTGATATAACAATATTCAGGGATAATTGTCATGAAAATGAAGGTTTATGAGTATTTCAGAAGATAAGGAATTTACTGGATGACTTCTCTTGAACATATCGGTGACACTGAGATGAGTTGGCCACATTGACCCAAAACCAAAGTGATGATATGATGAACCATAGGTATGATGAACCGTAAAAAATATTAGCCAACCCAAAATTCATGATGATGGAGTGAAAGGGTCATGTTCAAGAGCGACTTGCTACCATAAAGTGTTCTGTTCTTTTTCCCCAGTCATTGCTGACCAATACCTCTTTATTTTTTAACAAGCTTGAGGAGGGTAACATATGCTTGATCTATATTTCGACCCTTCGGGTGAATCCATCATTATTTAATAATTTAATGAGTCTATCCATACTGAAACTCGAACTTTCCATGATAAACAATTCCATCGCTATTTTATGTTTTAACGAGTCTAACCACAGTGAAAACCCCATCCTTTTTCATGTTTAGAGAGTTTGAAAAGGAAGACAAAACGAAAAATCCATGAGTCCTTTTTTGTAAATTGTCGCTCAGGTCTGAAAAAGTGTAAAAAGATACCTGAGAAAATCTCTTAGCCATGTTCGAATAAGGTTTTCATTTTACGTAAATAATCTATCTCAGTCCAGAAAAGGGTTAAACTTATACTGAGTAGATGTCGTTTCATTTAATTTTACAAGCTCGAAAAGACAAGTGCTCCACAATCTTTTCACATTATTAGAGTCTGAAAAGAGCTAAAAGAATACTCCAAGGGGTTCCTTTTTCGCATTTATCAAAGCTCGAAAAAGAGACAAAAGTGTGCTTTAATTCCTTTTTCATTTTTATCAAAGCTCAAAAAAAGAGGATAAAAGTATGCTTAGTGGTAAAATCATTCTTGAATAAGTGTGCACACTAAACTCACTCTATCAGCAGTAAAACCTACTCAAAAAGCCATAAAACAGATTAAAAATACCCGTTTCATAGTAAAAACGAATAAAAACCATAGTCACAGCATTAAATATGATTTAAAATAATCAAAATGACTAATAAAAGAGTTTTTACCATTCCATAGTTACCATTTGAAAATTAGGAGCTTTGAACCAGTTTTTCCCTCGAACTTCGGTGGTCTATTGTGACAGTTTAAGTGGACAATTTCTCTTGTCGTTTGATCCAAGTTGGAGCTACGAGCTTTCTCTTTCTTTTAATATAATTTATGTTGCATTTCATGGTAAATTTTTAGGGTTTTGAGTCCCTTAAGGTAAATATATTACATTCTGAGGGCAAAACACCCGTGAATGTCGAAAGGTGCATTGCAATGCACTGAAATTGAAGTCCAGATGCACTTCAACGCTTTGTCCCTTAACTTGGGGTGCATTGGGCGCATTTCTCATTTTTTTTTTGTTACTGTGTGCAAAAAATTTCCAAAGTTTTTTGCATGAAATTGATCTTAATGAAGCTTACGATTGTATTTCAGGTATTCATAGGATCAAAATGATGATTACGTGGTGAGAAAGAGAACATGAAGAAGAGGATATGGTTACCCTAAACGATCTGGGTGCTGTAAGAGCCCTCAGATATTGCGGGTTTATCAAATACTTCAGATTTTCAGGGATGAGGCAACATATGGAACTATTGGAGTTCCTAGTTCGTTCACGGGGTCTAGTATTGCAGACTTTTCACATTGGGGACAAAGTGCTCCCAATATTGGTTGAGGATATTTAATTTCTCACTGGATTATCGAGGCAAGGTTCCCCCATTTCCTTTGCAGGATCTGCTCTTGGAGGAGGATGAGTGAGGGATTAAATACACCAACATTGTCATCCAGGTACTGAACCAAGTAAATATGGGAAAATAAATATTTGTGATGTGCGTGATCTAGCTTTGAGAACCATCCTTTTTAATATCACAAATCTTGTTGGTTTCTTGACACTACATGTTGCAAACCAATCATACATGCAATATTCTCTTGAGTGTTTAGAACCAACAATATTCAATTGGGTTGAAGCAGTACTCTTTCAGATGAAAGAAAATCTGTCTAAAGCAAAGGGTGGTAGGAAGAAGAATTTGAACTATGGCTGGATATTTATTTCCTTCATTCTAGATTGGGTTCCATTGATGCAGCCACAACATGTTACACTGAGTATATCTAGCGCTAGAGATCCTCAGATGCAAAGATGGGTTGAATTGATGTCTAGACATGATGTTAAATCGACTATCATATTATCTACTGCATTCTTTGCCTGGTTTAGATGAAAAATGGTCGCCATAGATCAATATGCATATGCAGGCATAGATTTCCGTGGAGATCCAGACTTTATTCTACCAGATGGCGCTCAATGGGGTGCAATAGATAACAATGTTTTGACCATGTTTTTTGATTTTTTCTAAGGTTTCTACACGTTTTGTATTTTTATGTTTCCCAATAATAAACTAAAATTTTCACATACAGAGATGTGGGTTGAGTTCGACCAGTGGGTCAGCTAGAGCAGGGAGCAGTTGAGCCAGCAGAGAGGGCTGTCGGGAGAGAAGTCCTTCAGGATTTAGATTTGATCGAGACTCTTGCTGAGCTACAACACGTGGAGGGATTGACTCTCGGGATTCCAAATTTCTGGATCGAAGAGTTACCTATGAGACTGGAGCACCATACTATAGGCATTCCTAACCATTAGATGCGGTTATTGTGTAGGATAGCTAGAGTAGTTGCTTGTTATCACAAGCATCACTAGTTTACTTTAATAGTTTTTGCATACATTTTGAGGTCAGATGACCAATGTGTCTTGGGAACAAATTTTGTAAAAACCTATAACTATTTATCTATTTTTTCTCAATGTTTTCCTATGTTTATTGTGTAATCCTATTCAATTATGTGATGTGAATTGAAAAATGTGTCTTTACATGTGTTGCAAATGTCTGTTTAAAACATAATTCGTTGACGAATCAGTTAATGTGTTCAAATTTATGGAAATGTGTTGATATTGAATGTAACTAAAATGTCTTTCCAAAATTTGAACTCTTAGGAAAATATGATGCAGTGTTGGATTTCAGACAGTATAAACGCTAGTAAGTTGCAATACAACAAGTTGTGAGTCTAACCTAATGATGATACGGTTAATACCAAATGAAATTGCATCATAGAGAAGTTCAATCTACGCGCTATACTTGGATATAGTGTTTGTCGATTGACCAATACATATCCCTTGAAAAATCACTAACTCGCCACCTGGAGCGAAAATGGCCCATGCTACAAAGGATAGGTTATGTGTACTATGACTAGCACCATCAACGTACCCAACGAATGGTTCCAAAGATTCATACATCTACAATGAAATATAAAGTGGATTACTAACTTCAAGAAAACTCTAGACAAACAAACTAAGACAGTAAATGCAAATCAAAAGCATATACAATATAATACAATACGCTCAATTAAGCATAGAAACGTTTAAGATACAACCCATTTCGAGGTTGCGCCAATGTAATTCCATCGTAATTAAGTAACTTGTAGGCGCCCTTAGCCATAACTCTTTTGACAATGTAGGGGCCATGCCATAGTGGCTCAAATTTTCCTCTTCCTATCAAATCAACTTCCTGATCATAGAGCAAGACTAGGTCTCCCTCTGAGAAGATGTGAGGCTTGACATGTTGGTCATATTGTGCCTTGATTCGTATCTTATGCACTTCGTTGGCCAATGCGGCTTCACGACACCTTTCATCTAGATGGATGAGGTTAAAAAGACACGCTTCTTCATTAGAGGTGTCATGTAACAAGTCAACAACGAGTTTTAATGACGAAATTTCACATTGGATTGGAAAGATAGCCTCCAGACCATACACCAATTGAAAAGGGGTAAACCCAGTTGCATTTCTCACCGAGGTTCAATATGCCCACAAAGCCAAGTACATGATTAAATTCCAATTCTGTTTATGAACTCCTATCATTTGTTGAAGCATTCACTTAAGGATCTTGTTAATGGATTCAACTTGTCCATTGGATTGTGGATAATAAGGAGTAGAACTATCATGTGACAGTCCTAATTTGGCTGTCAACTCATTCATCATGTGATTATGAAAGTGCCTACCATGATTTGTAACTATAGCTTGTGGTACACAAAACTGTGAAATGACATGATTGAAAAAGAACAATGCAGTTGTTTCGCCTATGTTATTGAATGTAGGTATTAGTTTGGCCCACTTGGTAAAGTATTCGACTGCAACAATAATATAACCATGCCCCCCAGCCTGTTGGAACACCTAATCCTACATGGGTAGGTGTGGAATATGAAAAGTCACAATGGAGTCCAAGTGACCTTGGAATATGAAACCAAGAGTCACACCATTGTACTATAAATGTACATCTTTGTATAATGGAAAATAAGAAAGCCTCACGCTTATCTTTCATTGTGTGTTGAGTCTTGTGTGTGTGCATTCTTCTCCTCATACACCATGTGTGTGTTTCAACATGGTGTTTAACATGGTATCAAAGCAGGCGATTTCTGGCCCTGCTCCACTTTGAGTGAGCCATTTGTGTTTATGGCCTGTGTATATCTGCAAAAATCTTGATAATTTTTGCAGCACTTAAGAGTTTCTGCAGCAGTGTTTTTGTCGCCATTCAGAGGTTTTTTGAAGAGGAGCAACATTCAGTGATTCTGCAACATTCAGAAATCTGCTTTGAAGAAGAAGAATCATTCAGAAATTGGTTTTGAAGGAAAGGCAGCACTGCCCATCTGAAGGTTTTCTAAATTCTAATGTTTTCCTGCAATCTCTGCATTTTAAATTCCGCATTTAAAGAGCTGCTGGAAATTGTTTAAATTGAATTTCTGAAGAAAAAAATTTCTGGGTTTTTACTGCTGAAATTTTCTGAAAAATTCTCTGAGAAATTTCTGAGCTTTTACTGGCAAATTTCTGCCACATTCTGAAAAAAAATTCTGCATTTTGTCCAATTCCATGCTCCTGAGCTACTGGAAATTTTCTGAGTTTACTGGCGAAATTTTCTATGCAATTCTAAAGATTCTGCTGCTGTTTTAAAGTCAAACTCCTCTGCTCTCTGCTGTTTTGAACCAAAAAAAAAAAAAAAAAAAAATCAATTCCAGGCCTCTCGGCCTTCCCCACTTCTCAGCAACACCTGCGCTCCTCCCTACACCTATTTTCATACGCCCTCAACTTAACAACCTTCACACTACGCCGGCCTACTCCACCGCCGGCCCCCTTACGCCTCTTTCCCTTAATCCCACGCGGGTTCTTCACGTCAACCCTACTCTACAGTCCGCTACCTCACCTCGCAAGCTGTCACTCCAATTCACTCACAACACCTACCTCTCTGCAGTTTTAGCATAAAAAAATAAAAAATTCGAATTCAAAACTCGCCTTACTCTACTCCCTAAGCTACGGTAGCCCCTTTCCATCCTTATTACTCTGCTCCCTCACCCATATGCCCCTACTGCTATCTCCCATAACATGCTCCCTCCGCCCTCTTCCACACACAGTAATCTG
The DNA here is from genome assembly GCA_034641835.2 of Pinus albicaulis. Classification (NCBI taxonomy): domain Eukaryota; kingdom Viridiplantae; phylum Streptophyta; class Pinopsida; order Pinales; family Pinaceae; genus Pinus; species Pinus albicaulis. The sequence goes on along the minus strand of CM076575.1, from coordinate 247,211,905 downwards.
CGCTTTCCCCCTACACTACAGCGCTCAACAAGCTCCTATAGGCCCACGCCTCACCTCAAAATCTTGCACATTCGCTCTTCCCATACGCTCCCAACTCGCTGCCCTGAGCCCCCTCCCTACGCCTCTACCGACCCTCACTCGTGCGCACACCTCCTAAACCATACCCCTCCCCTTTTTAAATTCCCATTTACATTAATTCTACTCCCATCCATTAATTATCCCCCCCTTACGTATGTCATTTCCATAATACCCACCCTCCCTTCCCTTTTAAATTACTTTGCCATTTAATTTAATAATCTCCATTTTAATTTAATACCTTGCCCTCCCCTTTAATACGACTTCCAACCCATTTTAAAGTCCTTTTCCCCATTATAAAATCTCTTCTTTTTTTAAATTTTATTTTAATATAAGTCTCCCCCCCTTTTAATAAATCTCTTCCTTTTTTAATTTGGTTCCCACATTCCCATTTTTATAATCTTTTTTTAATCCCATTTTAAATTAATCCCTCTCCTTTTTAAATTCCCTCCAATTTTAATTATTCTCATTTTTTTTTAATTAATTTTAATTAATTAAAAAAAAAAAAAACAGCAGAGAGAGAGGAAAGAGAGAGAAAATTTGAACAGCAGAAAATGGAAAATGGCATATGAAGAGCACATGGACTGAAATTTGCAGATTTACATTGTGATTTGTGGCATTGATTTGAAGGGTGTTTTTTTGAAGAATTTCACATTTGAAGACAAGTTTGCCATCATTGAAAACAGCTCTTTGAAGAAAACTCAGCTGCCTTAAAGGCCTCTTGCACGTGTTTTTGCTGCACATTTTTTGAGCTGACATTGTATTGTGAGTGGAATTTGCCTCTTCATTCATAGTTGCAATCAGTGAATTTGAGTTGTTGATGTAATTGTTGATTGTCCTCCATCATTTAAGGAGCACACTTTGTACCTTGAGAATTCCTTGGAGTCATTTGTATTTGTTTGAAAGGAATCACATTGTAAACGGGTGCATTTTCGGTTGAAGCCGACACCCTTTCATTCATTTTTGAGCCTAAATTGTTGAAAATTGCCAAAATCAATGAGGCATTAATGTTGTTGAATGAACTCATTCATTCAAATGTTGATGATGTGATAAAAATGAGCAAGGATGCTCTATGTAACATTCAGAGTTGTTTGCTAGATGCACATGAAAAGATTGAGTTTTTGCAGTTGGAATCTCAGCTCCAACAAGAAGAACTTCAGCAAAAGAGTCACCATTCTGAACTTGTTTTTGTTCAGAACATTGTGAAAGACTCCCATCAGCAGCAAGTCAGCAAAGTTTCAGTTGATCCACATTCAGTTCCTTGTACTAGAGCAGATGTACATGCAGATGCAGCAGTTCAACCTGCACTTCTCAAGCCCATCATCAGACCTTGGGAAGAGCTTGTCCACAACAAGCACCGAATTGGTCTTGGATATGACAAGGATGTGTCCTTTCATATTCCAGACTACACAAAGCCCATCATATTTCAGAGTGCTGGATTCCTATATGACAGTTCACCTGCAGCTGTTCCAGATCCCGTTCCACTTCCACAACAGATTGAGAAATGCCAACACTGTGATCGAGTTGGCCATATGAAAGATCACTGTTTTGATCTTCATCCATGCAAGCATTGTGGTCGGCACACCCATTCTTCAGACAGATGCTTCAGACACAAGCCTCCTGCAAGAACCAAGATTCATCTTGGATGGATCGCTTCTTGGCAATGGGCATCAGCAGCCAAGAAGATGTTTACGACACATGTTAGAACTTGTTCACGGATATTGAGAAAACTTGCAGTTGAGTTTTTGCCATCATCTCACCTTGTCCCTGACAGGGGGAAAAATGGTGGTCATGTACAAGTTTCGACGTCAGATCAAGCGAGCCTTAGCCACAATCTCTCATTCCATGTTCGGAGTTGTAGCCAGCAGTTCAAGCGAGCCTGAGCCACAATTCGTCATTCCGGATTCAAAGATGTAGCCAGAGACATGGATGCCCATGAGCATACCTTTGTTTGGTGGATAACCTTAAACCATCATTTTCGGTTGGTGGATAACCTAAAATCATCATTTTCGGTTGGTGGATAACCTAAAACCATCATCTTTGGTTGGTGGATAACCTAAAACCATCATTTCGGTTAGTGGATAACCTAAAACCATCATCTTTGGTTGGTGGACAACCTAGAACCACCACGAATTGACGGAGCCTCCCCTTCTTTTAGGTTGAAGGTCTCCCTTTTTATGAGGGACAATTCCTCTAGCGGAAGCTTTCAGCTTTTTGCCAGTTTTGGAAGAGTTCCGGGAACTGCAACAAGTATTGTGTTCCAGTGTTTGTGGTCATCCTAAAACCACCTCTTTTTCCAACATTTCAGAGAGTTAATTCAGCCAAGTGCTGCCATGTATACTTTGCAGATTTGTATTACAACTCTTTTCTTGGACTCACACATACCCCTTCGGATTAAGGGGGGATGTTGGAACACCTAATCCTACATGGGTAGGTGTGGAATATGAAAAGTCACAATGGAGTCCAAGTGACCTTGGAATATGAAACCAAGAGTCACACCATTGTACTATAAATGTACATCTTTGTATAATGGAAAATAAGAAAGCCTCACGCTTATCTTTCATTGTGTGTTGAGTCTTGTGTGTGTGAATTCTTCTCCTCATACACCATGTGTGTGTTTCAACATGGTGTTTAACACAGCTGAACGAGGGTTGCAGGTCATGAAGTCAATGCCCCATTTTGAAAATGGTCCCACAACGATGACAAGATGCATTGGTGCTGGCGGCATGGGGATTTTATGATCAAATATCTGGGACGCATGAGAATTTCTTAACACGAGGATGCATTCACGAAATATGGTAGGCCAAAAGTAACCAGTGCGGAGAATCTTTTGCCCGGTAGCATATCCAAACACGTGTCCACCACAAACCCCAGCATGACAATCATTTAGAACTTTCTCGGCCTCCTCATGGATGAGGCACCTCCTTAAAATCATATATACACCATGAAGATAAAGTGTATCGCCGAAGATCAGATAATATTTGGTTTGGTATTGAATACGTCGTTGTTGTGAGTGAGAGATATCAGGCCAAAAAGTCTAGGTTTGGAGATAAATGATAAAATCCCCATACCAAGGGCCAGATGACCTGATTAGAAATAGAGACTCATTTGGAATTTATGGTTCCGATGTAGTTTCAGTACTATCAGAGGGAAGGTCGCAGAGAAGCTTAACTAAAACTAAAGACTTCTTTGACTTGGATTTAATGAATTCCAAATCAAATTCCTACAAAATGACGATCCATTTTGGATATTTCCCCCCCAAAAAATGACGTGACATAATGTATGTCATGGGGTTGCAATCCGAAATGAAAATGGTCTTCCGGAGCAGGATGTAATGGTGAAATATTTGGACAGCTTGAATGGCCGCCAAGGTGAGCTTTTAGACGTATGAATACTTAACCTCCATATCATTGAGATTACGACTCAAATAATATATCGGATGTTCTATCTCATATTCTTCTTGGACCAAACCCATAGCAATGGTCATATCTGCCACGACGATATATACGAAATAATCACTCTGATAATTAGGGGGATACATTAATGATGCTCAGATCAAGGTATCTTTAAGAGCATCAAAAGAAGTTTGAACAACCTTATCCCAATGGAAGGGAATCCCCTATTTCAAGAGACAAGTAAATCCTTTAGCAATTTTGGCATAGTTGGGTATGAACCTCCTTCGGAAGTTAACCTTTCTTTGAAGTTTATATAACTGAAGTAAGTTTGACGGCATAGGAAAATCAAGAATGGCCTAGACCTTCAGTGGGTCGATTTGAATTCCATATTTTGAGATGACGAAGCCAATCAAGTGACCAGAACCAACACAAAACACACATTTGTGTGGATTGAGGCATATTTTTTAGTGTCAGTAGCGTAAAAATATAGCTCTCAAATGTGTCGGGTGATCAGTATGTTTTCGTGAATGCACGGGTAAATTGTCTAGATAAGGTTGAACAATGTGCTTGATGTCATTGAAAGCATAATCCATTTCTCTCTGAAATGTTTCCACAACATTCTTTAAACCAAATGGGAGTTTAAGATAAGAAAATGTGCCCCAAGGCTAGATGAATGTTGTCTTATATTGGTCCTCTGGGCAGATATTGATTTGATAGTAACCGGAAAATCCATCCATGAACGAAAAGATTTCACACCCGACACATTAGTCGATAATCTGGTCAATAAAGGGAGTAGGATAGTTGTCTTTTAGACAAGAAATATTGACGTCCCTATAATCGACACACACTCTGATTGTCCCTTGTTTCTTCATGACAGGAACAATGTTGGAAACCCAATCGTAATCGGAACAAGGTAAATGAAACCAGCACGCAAAATTTTTTCAACTTCTGCTTTAATGGTAGCAGCCTTCTTCAGATGAACAGGACGAAGGCGTTGATGTATCAGTCTAACATCTGGGTACATTTTAATTGTGTGTTCAATGATACTAGTATCTATGTCTGGCATTTCCTCATAATACCAAGCAAATATATCTCAGAATTCACGAAAAAGAGAGTGATAAGTTTCGAGTTCGGATGGAGAACAAGACACACCGACATGAATGTTTTCTACAACGTCGGGTTTGGTCGAAATATTGATAGAAAATTTTTATTCAATATTTGATAAGTTTCGCTCGGATTCGATGGTATTAATTGGAATAGAATTTTAAAAGAAAGTATTAATAGAAGGGTGATATAGTTCAATAATATTATCTTCTTCGTAATCCTGAAGATGGGAACGATCATGATTATCTTCCCATGGTTCTCCTTCTGGCATCGTGGTTTCCACAATGCTCTCATCAGTCAAGAAAGTGAATGAAAAAGGATCATATGGAGTACCAAAATCTAATGAATGATCGACCCAAAAGATCGGTGACGATAAATTAGGATTCTTCGCCCAAGCCATGTAGATTGATTTCTATGCCAGCTCAATTGGGCTTGGTGGTAGGAATTCATCCAGTGTAACAAATTCAGAATCTTTGGTAATTTTACTTAATTTAGATGAAGTGGAATATATCATGAAACAAGTCTCTATCCTTGCAATTTCTACTGATGTCACAGGCAACGTTAATGCAAAGGTGCCCATTAGGGAATAATCCTTTAAGAGCCCTACACCAATGTTTTGGAGTGTTAGCTGGGGTGCGTGAACTAACGAAATGCTTCCAGATACCTGGGAAATAGAGGCAAAGAAGGAGAGTTGATTAATGACTGTGATAACACCTTTCTAAGTGAAGGTGATCATTCTAAAGTAAGTAGATACGATCGCAGTCATAGCGTAAACCCATGGCCTTTCGAGTAAAATGTTGTAGTCAAGGGGTTTTTCAAAAAAATCAACTTCAACAGTTACAGTTTTTCTCCCTAGTTCGACATGCAGGTTATTGATGATACCACAAGGCTTATATGTAAGACTGTCAAAAGCTTTCAATGTCGTAGGTGATTGAGATAGGCAAGGGGAGCCTAGTGACTTCCATCAATTTAGAGACATAATTCAAGTAGATGCTCCCTCATCAATAATAGTGCGATGAATGAGGTGATTGAGAAAATTTACTTGAATTGAGAATGCTAATTCTACTAGTAATTGTGGCAGATAGCCCATATGATTAAAGACTACAAGATTGGAATCTCTCGGGTCGATTCCACCAATTTTCGACAACAAAGGTTGTTTCTGGGAGGGACAATTTTGAAGTACCTCAAGTGTTGGCATAGCTAAAGGTGACTGAGCCAAATATTCAACTATATTATAATTTTGAGTTTCTCGGGCTCGAGGATTGAATTTTGATTTATGGACGACTCCCTGCGGTGGCTTTATTGTTAACTCTGGAATAGAAGTTGGCGGAATTGATTCAGTGAACGGATTCGAGGTAGAGGTAGTAGGTTTATCAGTAGCTTGACTACCGTAATATTTATTTTGCGTAGACACCAAAACATCAATTTTTTGCTTTGTGACAAATAGCATAAGTACTTGGGGACTAGAAGCGAGATCCATAGCAACCATGTTTGTGTCTGGATTCAGAAAAGGATCCGTCAACACAACATATGTAGTCGAGGTCTTAAGAAATTTGAGACTTCAGCGCGGTGAGGACAGTCTTGAAAAAAATTATCCTCATTACATATCAAGCAAGGGTAACGAGGTTTCTGATTATTGCTAGATTGTTGATTAGATGATCGTTCCTGTGGGGTTGAATTTTTCTTTTTCTTCACTTTCCCCTTTTTCTTGCTTTTAGGTTGCTTGTCACTTTTTCCTTTGTCAAATTACATGGCATGAATTTTGGAAGAAGGTGCAGGATCAAATGAATTAGAGTTGTGAGTGTTTATAGACTCAATCATACCGTCACCGGCATGAGAGTCCTTAGATGGAGGAGGAACAATAAAATTTGATCGCGACACGTTTGGAATTTTCTCGTAGAGTGTGCCAGACTGAGTATAAATCAAATCTAGGTACTGGGAACGAGGAATGACCTGCTCTTCAATGACAACGTCACCTTTAGCTACATTCTCGGTGATAGATGGCATCAAGGACTTAATAAACCACTTAGCGAGGAGCTGATCAAGAACAAATTTTTTGACCATTCTACGACGATGATGCCACTCATGAATACGATCAGAAATGTGAGTAGCAGTTTTATGTTTAAAATTGGTCAACAGTTTCATTCCAATTTCATATCATATGGGTAACTGGAAGTGGGTCAAAAAGGTAGTAGCTATGGCAGTGAAATTATCAAATGAAGCTCGTGGTAGTTCAATGTACCACTTCGCGACCAGACCAGTGAGCGTATGCTGGAAAAGGCGTAGTCGAACGGATTCATAGTTTAAGGAGTTGGATGAGCACCACAAATGATAAGTCATAACATGCATTGGCTGGTCTTATCCAGGGTTTCCATTGAATTTAGGAATTTCGGAGGGTAATTTATGTGGTATCACCGACCACCAAGGAGAATAGCTGATTGGATCATTAGTAAGTCGGTTTAAATTAGGTAATTCTAAAGTTGTGACAAAGGGAAACTGCTAATTTAATTCAGGTTGAGCATAACCACGATATGATGGAATTTCTTGGAAAACAGGCCTTTGAGCACTAACATAAGGCATTTGTTGTTGGTAACCCAGATAGGGGTTATTTTGATGACCAAAAGCTTGAGGGATTTGTTGACCAAGACCTGGGTAAGCTATTTGTTGTTGGAATGATTGTTGTGGCATTTGTACTTTTGGCTGCCAAGGTTACTGCCCACCAAGATTATATCCCAAACTAGAATAGCTTGGACCCGATTGTGAATAGGAAAGACCGGCAGGTGCCTGTGACATCCCATAAAAGGGTAATCCAACCTGTGAATGAAAAATTATGGATACAGGTGGTTGTTGTAAACCAGTCGAAGGAGTTAGAGTCTGAGGGCCCAAAACTTGAAGGCAATGGGTTGAAGGACCCGCCTGAAACTGTTGAGGTACAAAAATCTGGGCCTATAACAAGGGTAATGAAGTATTAACAAGTGGAGTAGATGTGGGTGAAATAGGTTGAATAGGTTGATATGAATGCACAATCGTTTGTGGTTTAATAGGCAAGATAGGCTGCCACTGACCAACAATCATTCCAACATTTGGGTGACCATAAAATGACGAATTACTATCAAAATGGGTGACCATAGGTTTCCCCCTAGCATGAGGAGTATAATAAGATGGAATATATTATTCTCCAAAAGGTGGGAATCCAGTCGAGATTGTACTGGAAGGAATATACCCAAATGGACCAGCTTGATGTTGCACTGAAGATGTATATAAAGGATCAAGTCGTTCAATACTCATTAGAGATGTACCAGATAGAATACTAGAAGATGACATGGGTGAAGTCGATGGATTTGAAGATGCACTAGAGTAGGTTCCAGATAATGATTGGTAACCCGGTGGGATGGAAGGACCACCATAAAGATGTGACTCAAGTGATGTGGTAAACATCGACGGGGTAGGAACAATAGGTGTTTTTGAAACTATAACAGATGGTACAACGGGAGATGTTGACTCAACCATGGTCATATGACCCAATGTATACGCTATAGGATCTATGGGTACTCGAATTGAAACAGGATCAAAAGAAGAAATGTAAGTCAACCGAGGAATATTATCATAAAGATAAAGCCCCAACCGAAAATGAGTTAGATTTTAGGGGCGTGTTTCTTGTTGAGGTTCTTCCTCAATCGAAATAAAACCAGGTGGAAGGATTGTAACATCAGGCCTGAGATATATTTAAGGTGGTTGATTGCGTGATATGGGAGACTCAATGGCTATGATTGATTAAGGAGCAACTGATACAGGAGCAACTTCCAGTTGTTTGAATTTGGGATCTAGATGTTTTGGTAAAAGAACGATGGGATCGAGATCAAATTCCAGTTGAACAACGTCGGGTTCAGGAGGCATGGTCTCACTTATTGGATGTTTATTGTTGACAGGTACCTATCAGGACTCTGTTTCGACAATAGTGGATAACCAGGATGTGTAGAAATGACTCGACGACTCTGCTAGAAGTGATGAAGATGACGCACCAAAGGTACTGATGGTACTGATTTCAATAGAATGAGGTCTCCTTCTCCGACTAGAAATGGATTCCGGTGGTAAATGTGGTTTAAGTGTTATTCTACGCGAATGAGGGGGGAAGGGATGTTATTCTTCCATGATGAATGATTGATTTTATTACAAAAACAAATAAAAAAATAAAAGGGTGATACTGGGCAAAAGGTTTACCAAGTAATTGTGAACTACAGAATACCTCCCGGCGAATCATGAAGTACGGGCAGGAAATCTCCCTGAATGTTGTGTTCAGTGTATCACAAGTTACAAGGCAGCCGACTCGATTACCTATGGATGGTAAGCAACATAAATTTTTCCTCCCAAATATACCCGAAGGTACGTGGAGGCCCAAGTCTGTATTAGCAGTGTCTAATGTGAAATCACACACTAAGAGAACCCCCTTATACTTTTCACACTAGAACACCGCCCTATATACCTTAAGTTACGTGGATGAGCTCTGATATTCTTACGTACGTGGAGTGGGATTTAACACTCGGAATGTATCGCAAACAAGTTAGTGACAACTGCTATGTTTAACGACGCAAGAACACGTCTCTAGCCTAGACCTTCTAAGTGTTACAATTAATGTTACAATGATTTCTTAGGTTTATTGAGGTGAAATTTATGTTGATCTTGTTTAAAAGTTTATCTTTTAGGTTCACCACATGATGTAATGGGAAATTCCTAAAAATGAAACTAAATGAGAAGCAAACTTTTCAATTTAGCTTTTTCAATCAAAATCCTAGCTACTAAGGGGAAAGAGAAATCATATTTTGAGCATACAACAAAGAGCACAAACTAAATGCAGATTTCCCTAACTTGTTTCTATGCAACACATACAAATCTCTAGATGCACATGCATGTTTTTCTTTTTAGTTCCCTTTAATGTGAATGAGTGAAAGGAAACTAAATGCACAAATCAATCAATCAAATGTTTTATTTTGAGAAACGAGGAATGAAACAACAATTTCTCTTAGGAAAATGAAGAATGAAACTACAATTTTCCTATAAGAAATGAGGAATGAAACAAAAATTTCCTTTTTGAAACAAAATTGATCTAATGAAAAAATTAACTACTTTGAATTTGATTTTCCAATGATAAAGAAAACAACTAATGAAACATTGAACAAACAACTTTTCAAAGGAGGAAGAAAAAGGAATGTTTACTCGTCTCTAAGAGCAATCAGACATCTAAGAATACAATAGAAGATTGGCTGAAACTGAAAGAAAAGACAAATTTTGATGGAATTTGGTTGGCTGAGGGGGCAATGCACCCTGTAAGGGATGTTAGTGCATTGCAGTGCAACCCTGAACGGAACACAGTGCACTGTACCCTGACCAACAGTGCATTGGGCGCAATGAAGTTTGGAAACAAGCATCTAAACACATTTCTAAGGCAATTTGTTCATTCAAATGACTGATAAAAGAAATTAGAGGCTACCGATGATGGTAAACAGAGGCAGAAACACCAGGAATGATGGAATTATCCCAAGAAGAGTCGCCAATTTGTTATCCATAATTATAATCTACGGATAAGCTAGATTCCCTAAGTGTGGTTTTCCTTCACTCAGAAAAACAGAAGAAAGACAAATATTATTTTCTCTAAGACAAATAGATAGATAGAAAGGAAAGAAGTCTACTTGTGATCCTTTTCACTCTCTTTCTCCTTCTATCGTTGTTGTCTTCGCCCTCAATCCAACTAAAGCTGCTAGATCAATTCTTGCAATCAAAGACAGATAATCGCAAACAACATACAATATAAAAATATCTACTTATCTTAACCAAATTGAACCGATTAGATCTGAGAATACATACATAATCAAGAATACATTTCACAAGATATAAACATATGTATGAAAAAATGAACAGATATCTTTATTAAGAAAGTAGGAGGTGAATATTACAACCAATAGATCGACTTGTCGTCAACTTGCTCCAACTTCATTCCATCCTCATTACATCAAGCATCATCTCAGCAACATATCAGTACTTCCAACTCTCATCAATTGGGAATCCAACAACATAACATTACATAAAATTCTTTCTCCCTATCACTTAGATGAGTGCTCAATTTATAGGGAAATAGAAGGTAGTTTCTCATTAAATGGAGTTGAATGGATCTCTAATAATAGGTGAGACATGTTTCCAAGTTCGCAGGTGATGGATGGACACTTGTATTCAAAGTATGACACCTATGAGCTCTTCTAGAAGGCATTTTCCATGTGGATATTCCTGAACAATGATGATTTCACTCCCAGGAGACCAACGCACCCTTGAGTGTCTGGAAGTTCATTGCAATGCACCCTTGCATGGAGGTAGCTTCATTGCAACGCATTTAGGCCCTTGCATAGGAGCATTGATGATTCAATGAGTCATATAATATATACTTCGAACCTTGGAAATCTCACAATTGAAGCCATCAAAGGAATGTCTTCACTTAGGGAATATAGAAATTGAATTAAGGGAATGATAGACCGTTTTTATTGGTCTTGGGGGATGATGCCCAGTTTAACCAAGTCTTGGAGAATGATGCCCAAATTGACCTATAACATCCATAGACATCAGAGTGTATCCTTTTGAGGACTGCATGTATTTTTTTTTCCCGCTCATGGAATGTGGATTTTTTTACTTCCCCAAAGTACATCCTTTGCATGTATCATGTTACTTAAGTTCTCCTTTGGGGAGGCTTATGGTTACCTATTGCATGATCTTCAGGGCACTATAATACAAATGGAAAAGTCTTATGTGCCAAATTTCACTGACACCGTGGCTCTACACCTTCTCTGCCTTAGTGATTAATGCAACACAATCCTCCACATCTAGCTTATACATGTTCTTCACCCGAACCCCAATTTGCTTCACTTGTCCTGTGGCTATGTGTCTCAGGAATGTATTTCCTTTTTTGAATATCACATCATAACCACAGTCTTCCAAACATGCAATAGAGATGAGTTATTTCCTTAGTCCCAGAATGAACATGACATCCTTGAACCTGAGGGGGAAGCCTGACTCCCTCTGAAAGGTGACTATATCAACCCTGGTCGTGTTATACCTTCTATCGTCCCCCACCTTGATTTGCATCTGTAAATATTATTCTTCGAGGTCACTGAAAAAATATCTACACCCTATCACGTGGAACGATGCCCCTAAGTCCAAGTACCACACACTCCCAATAATTGTGTTGGCCATGCTTGCAATGAGGGTAAATTCAAGCTCAAACTGTGAAGCCAAAGCTTCAGCTGCTCCTCCTCTTGAGGTCTTATTTCTTTCCTTTTTGTGTGGAAACTTTGTGGCATAGTCCCTGAATTCATGAAAATGGAATAATTTAATTTTGGAAAAGTCTTTCTTATTTCCCCTTTGACTAGACTCTGGCTTGGATTGTGATTTATTCCCTTTTGCCTTATTTTCCTTTCCATCCAATGAAAATTTTTCTTCATCCCTACCCTTGGATGAAGTCCCACCTCTGTTATTCTGCATTATTTCCTCCTGTGAGAAATCAGACCATAAGCACTCCCAATTTGGTGTTTTCTCCCTCTCGTTCACTGAAACTTGAAAACTATGCCAACTCTTGGGAAGGCCTAGAAGGGATAGGCTTACCAAGTCTTCTTCAGGGACATTAACATCGACCCCACCAATTTCATCACGACACTGTGTGAATCTACTCAGATACTGCAGAATAATTTCATTATTTTTCATCTTGATACTTCGAAGTTTATGCTTGAGATATAGCTTCCCGTGGTCACCACTATTCTCGAACTATTCTGTCAGTGCTTTCCACATTGTGAAAAAAGTTTCTTTTCCATGGATATTTGAGATATTGTGATCCCCTAATCCCTCAAATTGAGAATTTCTTGTTGCGTTTTTCAACACTGGGGTGTGATCTGATGAGGAGTTTATTTAGGATCATTTACCAGATGTTGTGGATCTTTTGGAGAAATCTTATCTACATAGGTGAAAGAAAAAACTTGCTAAGTGGATTTTGAGGATCAAAAGCTCATATTTAGATTTGAATTTTTTTGGGAGTGGGTGGTAGGTCTTCAACAACGAGCACTGGTCGAAAAGTGGATGCATATGAGGATGGATGGCGTACATATGCGGGAGTGGGTTGAGAAATATTGGTTTCCTATTCTCAAGTATTGACGTATTCTCTATAACCATTGGTATTGTTTCCGCTTCCTCCATGTTGATGATATTGTGAAGATTTTAGAAACTTCCTCGGTTAAAGGACATGACTTTATTACCTTGAAACATTGGCACATTGGATTACACCCTAATTAAGAGGTGCCATGTAATAATGTTGTTTGGGTAAAACTCCCAAGTATTCCTCTGGTTTTTTGGTCACGTCTATCATTGATAGACATCAAAAATTATATTGGTAGGTTTTCCTATCTTAAGGAGGTGATTTTGGTTAATATGAACACACACATTACCTAGTTATTAGTGGAGGTCGAATTCTTAGCTGGACTACCTGTAGAGGTATATCTAATTTGGGGTGTCTTTTTTACCACTAAACTCATTTATTATTGGGGTATATTGTCCTGTTTCCTAGAATTTCATGTGACTGGACACTTCCTCATTGATTTTCCTCATAGATTCAGGTTTACACGCTATCCTGTGAAATAGGATTATGGTCATGGACATGGGAGTATTTCTCTGGACTTAGTTCCTATTCTTGTTGTTGCACATGGACGTAGCCGACATTATCTTCAAAGTACCATTATGGATATCTCATATGTTGACCCTTTACATTCTAATTGTTATATGGAATCAAAATTAGATTTTGAGGATAGGCCTTTTGTTCATCTGTCACATTGATGTTTACACTCTTATGAACTTTCTTTCAATTTTGAATATAGGATTACACCACTAGATTCTAGAGATGCATCAATGGTTTTGGTGGGTCGGGAACATATAGTTAAACCCCAGTCATTAGAAAGGATTTTCAAGGGTTATCTTGCCTCATCTACTAGGGAAAGGATGACCATTTATGGGAAACATATTTATCCAAATATATAATTTGGTTCATATTCTGGGGACATGTCTCCCACTAACTCGATTGATAGAAACATCAAGCTCCTGCAACTCCATCCAAACATTGATATTGAGTCATAACCTATTCACTCTTCTTCCTCTCCTGTGGTCACAGTTATTCCTAATTCTTGACGGAATGTAACTGTTAAGAGGAAGAGACATCCCAAGACATGGGTTCCCCATGATGAGGATATTTTTTATATTAGTATTATTTTCTAGTTGGAAGATTTTTCTCCATCTCACGTCATTACTCAATATTCATCTCCTATCCAAGAACTTAGAGAATTTATGTCTAAGGACTTATGTTCTCCATGAATATTATGTCAAATAATATTCAGGTTTCCGGGGAATCCCATAAGATCCTCACTCTCAAACATTTGATTGGGATTCATCTTCCATCGATCAGTTTGTTACAAGAAACTATGATGGCTAGCCATCAGGTGTGGTCATTACTTCTTAAGATCTGTCCCAGATGGAATGCTCGTGTTATTCATGTAATGGGTCTATCGGGTTGTCAGGATACCTTTAGGAACTTGCATGATGTTAATTTTTTGGCTTATAAATCCTTTGCAAGTATCCTAATTTCGAGATTTACAAGGGGCTCAAGGTCTAGAATCCATATCCTCAATACATAACGCCTTATTCTTCTAGAAAATACTTTTGGGATCGTTTGGATGTTGCGGAATATTGAGAATGGGCACTTTAATCTTGGATGGAGGTCTAAACATCATGATGGAGGCGTGTGGTATTTGGGGTGTTAGGAGAAAAGTGGATCAAATGACTGGTTTTTTCAGAGATATTTTTGGTAGAAATAATTTTCTGGACATCAAGTTGGTTCTCATAATGCCAAATTGGCAGAACTAATGTACTAGTTCTGATGGTATCCTGAAGTGTCTCGACTGTTTCCTGATTCATGAAAATATGATTGAGTGTCTTGGCATTTTCCTTTCCTAGGTTATCCCATCTGAGTTGTTGGATCATGATCTCATTATCCTCCATTGGAGGGAGGATGGGGAATGGTAGTGCCTTCCTTTTAATTTTAACCATAACTGGCTAAAAAATCTTGATTTCAATACTTTGGTTTGAAAAAAAATCAGATGATGGATATGATCTTCTAGTCACCTTGCCTTTGGATTTTATTGGTCATAAGCGCTGGGCCCTCAAGCAGGTTGTTTGTAGTTTGGTTTGGATGTAGAAGAAGAACCATATTAATGGAATTGAGGAGATTGATCATAAAATTTCTATATTGGTTGATCCTACGCACAAGGATTATTCTATGTTTCACAAAATCTACAGGAAGCTGCTCTGGAAGGCGAAAGAGGGAAATTATTAAATTTCAGGAGGAAGAATGATAACTTAAAATCCGAGCCATATGGATCACTAGGGGTGATAAGAAAACATAATTATTTCACAATTATTCCTCTAAGAGGAGATGTGAAAACACCATTTTGGAATTAGGGGATAACAATGGTAATTGAATTACCTCTCTAAAGAATCGGGAAGATGTTGTTAGGTTTTTTTGCACACAGTATCAAGCTCAAGAGGATGTGGACTTTGAAAGACAAACGAGAGGTCATCGAAACATATACTATAATGTTTGATGCAACATCAAATGAAAAAATCTATTATGCAATTTCTCTTGATAAAATGATGTCAATGAAGTCCATTGTCTGGGAGAAAAGCTCGGGCCTGTCGGGTGGCTGATAGAAATTTTTCTTCATTTCCATGATATTATGGGGCCAGAGTTATCACTAACTGCTGAGGAATCTCACACATCAGGTATTATCCATAGTGTTATTAATTTCACATTTATTATGTTGATATATAAGGTCTCTCATGCTGCTACCTTATTAGATTACCATCCCATTACATTATGCAAGACTATGTATAAATTGATTCCGAAAATTGTAGCGACCCGATTGAAAATCACTTTGTATTTTGGAATTGCGTTGGAGCAATTTGGATTTCTTCGACACTGACAAATCCAGGATGTGGTGGCTATTGCTTAAGAGACATTACACTCGATCAAGATTAAGAATCAGGGTTATTTTACTAAAGATCGATCTCCACAAGGCTTTCATCTATGTGGATTGGACGTTTTTGTAACTCGTTCTTCACAAGATTTCTCTTTCTTTTCATACTATTGCATCAATTATGGCGTGTGTTACTATTGGGTGCAGGAATTACACTTAAGCAAATTCCTCAACACTTAATTTGTCAACCCGGGGGATCCGTAAACTTAGAGACTAAGCACAGGCAATGCCAAAGATGGTATGAACCTTCTAATATAAATCCCTACTTTCTTTAAATGAAAGATTGCATAATCAAATTAAAAAGAGAAAAAGGCAACTTGAACCATCAAAATAATCTAAGACTGGAACAAGAAAGAATGCATTTGCAAGATGGAATTAAAGATAAAAGGCAATCACTCCAGCTAATTATTGTTTAATTACTGAGTGTGTGTTTTCCTTTAGCAGAGACACTTAGCAGTCTCATCAGATGGGCCCTTAAATCTGCTCCTTTAGAGATTTCCTTCTTGCGCTAATTTGTCCTGCACTATCGAAGTCTGCTTGCACTAGTGCAAGATACGAGATTTATGCAGAAGGTATAAATGGTGTCTTTACTAAAGGCTTTTTTACTTCATGCAAGGGCTTGAACTTTTCCAAGTTCAAAGGACTTAGATCCCGTGGCAGGAACCTAGTTCTTGCACCGGATCAGAGGTTCCTACGCTTAGCATTTAATTCTTAAAATGAGTGCTTAATTATTGCAAGTTCTATTATAATATTAATTCAAATTGCACACATAAAAAGTGAATGTTTCTGATCTTAACAGAGTGCAGGAATAAAGAAACAATCAATATATGTTTATCTTGTCATAAGCATTTAATGAAAGAAAGAAGATTGCGGGAAGTAGACTAAGAAGGTTTGTTGCATCACACCAAAGTGCACTGGTGCAGGTTCATTCCTACTGCTTGGACCAGGCGGGGAAAACCAATCAAACAGAATTGCAGAAAAAGAGATATCACACCAACGTGCACTGGTGCAGGATTATTTCTCTTGCTTGGACCAGGCGAAGGAAAACCAATCAAATAGAATTGCAGAAAAAGAGATATCACACCAACGTGAACTGGTGCATGGTTATTGCTCCTGCTTGGACCAGGTGGGAAAACCAATCTGAAATCAAGTGCAGGAAAGGAAATAGCAGAAAAATAAAATTTATCTACTTCACACAACGGATCCGCTTTCACTCAGATAGGAATGCATGTGCTTAAAGTTAAATCACGCACTTGACAACATAAACACAAATTACAGGAAAAAATGAAAATGGGGTAAACATGCTGGGTTGGCTGGGCCCTAGCCAACCAACATGTTTCCCTTTAAATAAAAACGCTACTCAGTACCTTAATCAATTCCTCATCTCAAATACAGAAACACAATTTGTGAAACATGAGGCGGAGCTCCCTTTTATTAATTCACTGAGGCAAGTACATACATTAATACATCGTCCAGCCCAGATTCAGGCGATAACAAAATACATCAACATGTTACCACCTCTCTGGTTGTGTCTCTGTTCTCTTCTGCTATTAAAACTCAGCCCCCCTAGTCCTATTTACATTCTACATTATATAGCTCTTTGGCCAAAGGCCAAAATAGACCATTCAACCGATTACATAACCAAACGCAGAATTTAGCTTTTCGGCCTTCAAAATTAGATAGTTTAGCAAAACTGGCCGTAGCCAATCTCCAGCTTTCGTCCTTCATAGATTTTGTCTTGGCTGCCTTTGGTTCAATCTTTCTGTTGTGGCTGAAGCTGCTCAGAACGAGGCGTTGATCAAGGAGGTTCGGATCTGCTGCAAAGATTTGATGTGCTGGCAACGGTGCAAGATCCAATCATGCACTAGGATCAACGACCATGGTAAGTACTCTAACTACCAAATAAACATTGGAGATATCGATAAGTTACAAAGAGTGATTAAAAGTAAGAAATCATATAATAAATGATTAATTAATGCTAAGTTGAATTAAAAGTATGAAAAATAAAGTTTATACGAAATATGTCACCGTGCTTGCACTGGTGCAAGAAGAGGGTGCATAAAAGAGGTAAAACAAAGGTAAATGGTTATGATTTAGGAAGGGGAAAATGGAAAAAAGAGAGAAAATTAGGGGGCTAACAGTTACATCAACCAATTTCGTGGTCTTGATAAATGGTTTACCTATAGATTTTTTCACTACATCCCAGGGTCTTCGGCAAGGATGCGCACTATCTCCAATTGTTTTCATTCTTTCCATTGAGGGTTTGAGTAAGTTAATTACAAGGGATCATAATTGAGGGACACTTTCGAGTGTACATATATCTATACATATTAAGACCAATCATCACATATTTGTTGACAATGAGTTTCTACTTGGTAAATTTTTTATTATGCAATGGAGATATTTGCATTAGATCATGGGCCTCATGAATAATTCAAAGTCCCTTTTGATCTCATCATCCCCCAATGATTCTTTGGTTATGGAGATTTCAATTATATTTGGGGTTGATCATGCATCTATTGATTCCGGTTTTAAATCTCTCAGTTTTTTCCTCGAACCAAGCAATTATGGGATCAAACACTGATAGCGTCTAATTGAAAAACTCCAACACAAATTGACAACTTGGGCACACAAATGGCTCTCATTGGGGGGTCATTTGATTATGGTAGAAGCGGTCTTGCAAAACATTTCATTTTATTGTCTTCATCTCTATATTCTTCCCAAAAGCATTATCAAAAGATGAAATCGATCATCTTTAGCGTTATTTGGGTTGGAAATTCAGAGAATCATAAGTACCACTTGGCTTGATTGGAGGTTGTAACGCAGAGGAAGGAAGAAGGTGGATGGGGTATTACGGATCTAAAAGGGCTAAGTTTGGAATTACTAATGAAGATTTTATCAAGGGCCATGAACTAAGAGGGTCTATGGCAGTGCATTATAAAAATGAAGTATCTTCAAAATCGGTCTATTGTACAATGGATCAAGGAGGGGGCACACATCCCTTGTGCCATCTCATAGGTCTGGAGGAGTTTTATGAAAGTTAGAGTGTGGCTATTGAGCAACATTAGATAGAAAATAGAAGATGACGTTAATGTAAAAATTGATTTAGATCCTATTTGTGGCTATAAGTGGGGCCACACTTTAGTGATGGATCTCCTTAGAAAGATACATAATATTGGCATCTATAATATCAGTTATATTGTGGTAAATGATGATTTCATACATCTAATATGGATGAAGGCTCATGACATTGGTTTTTATGGAAATCATGTTTTACAATGGGATAAGTATGTTCAGAATCTATCACTAGCTAGCATTTCACTATTTGAAAAAGAGGACCTATGTACATGGGATGGTAATTTGGAGCAGGGTCAGCTTGTGGTTTTAGATGCTTATTGGCACATTTCTCCTTCTCCACATCTTTTAGTTTCTTGTCGATGGTTCTTGAAAATATGGAAGTGGAATGTTCCTACAAAGCTTAATATATTTGGTTGGCTAGTTTGGAAAACTAGGATACTAACGTGGGAAAATATGTGTCAACGAGGTTTTGTTGGTCTTGGGTGTTGTATTTTATGTGTTGAGGCACAAAAGGATTCAATCCATCTATTTATACAGTGCACATTTTACAAATCCATTTGGCCTAGGGTATTGAACCTGCTGAATATCCAGGCGGAATGGAGTACCACCATATGGGAGTTTTCCTTCAAGATTGGATTCTTCATAATAAGGAATATGGCCCACTTCCATTATATATAAAGTGGGGCATATGGTGGAGCCACAACTCATTGATATTTGAGAATATGTCACCACATATCAGAGGCTTATGCATTCAGATAGTGGCATATTTCAGAGAAGTTGGGTTTGGAGGTAGGGTACCATTGGTGAGGCATATCACTCCATTAACTAATTCATATAGTACCCCTCATGGGGTTTTTACAAAGCTGTGAAAGATGAGATATGTGGATGTCATGTTTTTATTACTATTAATATTAGTACACATTATCACTTCAACTAGAATTGGGGAACTAGATTGAACACTAGCGCTGAGGTCTTAGCCATATGGGGCATCTTATATTGTGCTCATACACTTGACATCGAGACACTGAAGGTGTTCAGAGATTCAAAAGTGGTGGTGGAGTGGGCTTCTAAGAATACATTAGTCAATTTTCCACTATTAATTAATTGGATGATGAGAATCAGGGTGATCATTGCTCTTTTCCAAAAAATAATTTTTACGCATTTTCATCGAGAATTGAATAAGTTGTTGACATGTTGTCAATGAAGGGACTGAAACATCCTTTTGGTGAGATTTATTTTTCATACTTTGCAAACAATATTCTACATCAGACAAGTACAATTTTATTTACATTATATTTCATATTGGCAGATGGTCCTCGGTAACTACTCTTTAGAAGTAGTAATTCAAATATATGTTTTTGATATTGTTTCTTGCCATTATCTACTTCTCACATGGTCGACTCTCAAGGGACAATTACACACATGTATTCGACATGGTTCCAGGAGAACATAGTTATAATGAGCCTCAAGTGCATATGGAATTTTATGGAACTTTATTAAATTTTGGTTAAAAGATGACATGCTATTTTTATGATGATATCTATCTCATATGATATATGTACTTGATATGCTGCTCTAAGTTACATAATTTGGAATTGATGAACACATGTGAATTTTTTTATGGATAATATCCAGATGTAATCTCTCTATTGGATATATGTCTATACATATAATGGAAACCTATAAACTTATGAGCTAAGTAAATAACTATATATTAATATAAGATGATTGATTTTTTCTGGTTGAAAAATAAAATAAAAAATATATATAATTTCATTTATATTTACGCTGAAAGGCATTTTATTTATGAGATTGGGTGAGCAAACACTATTTACTCAACCCAATCAAAAAGTTTTATTTTTGTCCTTCCACCTAATTATATTTTGACACATTTCGCCTCCTCCTATAGTGACATCGCTTTCTCCGTCGGTTGCATCGCCTCCTTGGGCATTTGCATAGCTTCCTCTGCTGGTCGCATCACCTCCTCCACTAGTTCCTGCCCAGAACGAGTGCCCTCCGCCTCCTCCACCATATCTTGCAGAGAACGAGTGCCCTTTGCCTCCCAACATAACCGTTTATCCCTACTCATTTCCTGCTTTGGTCACACCTGCCTGCTCAGGTCACACCTGGTTCGCAATTCCCTTGCTCGCACTCAACTCCTTCTCTAGCCATTAATTTAAAGTGACAAAAATGCTTTGAATTATAAGATTAGTGAGTGTTTTATCTACAGGGAACCACCAAATCCCAAATATACACAAACATACAGAACATAACAATCGATGATGCAAACAGTTTATGGCCGATAGTCCCTAGAAAAGAAGTTAGTTTCCAAAATGGGTAATATATACAAGCAGAACAGAACAAAAAAACGAGGGTACAAATATTTTATGGCCAATAGCCCAGAAATGAGAAGTTAATTTTCAAAATGGGTATGGAAAGCCTAAGATTGAATTCATCCCGTCACTCTGAATTAGATACATAAAAGTTACTAGGGCACGGAGACATGGTCTCTGCTTCTAGCATCTGAACAACTTGGTTCATTGTTGGATGCCCTTCAGGAT
This sequence comes from Pinus albicaulis, assembly GCA_034641835.2. NCBI lineage: Eukaryota > Viridiplantae > Streptophyta > Pinopsida > Pinales > Pinaceae > Pinus > Pinus albicaulis. Next base: position 247,190,581 of record CM076575.1, on the reverse strand, counting down.
TGGAAGCTATGCACCTCACAATGATTTGCATAACAGCCTCCATGATTTCTTTGCAAGTGCAATCACAACGTGTATCAACAATTTTTTCTAGCCTATTTTCCCTCAATAGTGTGTTCACCCATCCAACAACATTCAAACCTTTGATTACAAATGATTGGTCTGTTGGCCGTTTGCCGCTAAGAAACTCTAGCAGAACAACTCCAAAGTTGTACACAACATATATCTTTGTTGCTTGCCCACTTTTCAAATATTCTGGTGCCAAGTAGCCAAATGTGCCAGCTACATTGGTGGTCACATGTGTCTCATTGTCTTCTAAGAGTGTTGCAACACCGAAATATGATACATGTGACTCCAAATTGTCACCCAACAATATATTGTTGTAATTTACATCAATAGATAAGAAGTTTGGCTGATGGAGAATTGCAATAACCTCACAAATTCACAAGGTTTATATGCTTGATGCTTCCCAAAATCTCAAGCTCTCTTTCAATCCCCCCGTTGTTCAGAATTTTCTTCACTACAAATGCACTATTGTCATCCATCACTAATTTGTACACGATACCAAAGCCTCTAGACCCAATGATATCAGTGTCATCAAATGTTTCAATTCTCTTTATTATATCCTAGGATGTATACGATAGATCTCCATGAAACATGACCAACGTAGCATATGTTTCCTGCAAGAGTTGTTGCTCCATTTTTGTGTAAGGTTGTAAGATCCCAAACCTTAATAATTTAGTCAGATCTAGCACATTCTAGTGTTCTCAATAAAAAGTCATTCAGTAAAAAACATGAACATAGACGGGATCTAGAAATGCAACCTTATTTATATTAATAACTGAGGAAAAATAGTACATGCCCATACAAAGTATTGGAGCCCCTACAATGGCATGCACAGTTGCTCATCAAAAGAGAAATAATAAAGACTGAAGCACAATCGTGAACCTTGGATGGATCCACCGGACAAAATTCACCACGGGGTTTTCGTCTCGGGATTAATGCTAGAACTGGCCACGCTAAGTTCTCAACCAACGCCCAATAAGATAGATAAACCTGAATGAATCTAAATGCCTAGATTCTATCTCCTTTTATAGGCTTGATGGACTTTATTTTATTATTTTTTCCTTGAAAATCGTCAACAAATACCATGGGTCGATACCATGAGAAAATACCATGATAATACCTTGGACCGATTCCGTCCACTTTGACTAGATCAAGAGAGGGAATATTACAAAGGTTGCTTGACACTTTCATTCTTGCACAAAAAAGAGTACCATAACAAGAACAAAAGCACAACTAAAGTCACGCCCATTGTCACCATTTCTTCAATAAAGATTCCATTTGAAACTCGCCTTGATGGCTTATTTGATGCTGGATCTACATCACAATCTGAGTCTAGTATTACAACGGGAAATCCCAATGAATTCTTGCACAATGCAAAGTGTATCCAATTGTTTACTGCATAAATCCAAGTTACAGGCAAATGAGCGATTCCCAAAACCTTGTAAAACTCCAATTTTGGGAATTTTCCCGGCCAGAAAATTGGTCGATAGGTTCAGAAATTTTAATCTGCTCAGATGGCCAACAGAAGGAGGGATTGGACCTTTCAATGAATTGTTGGAAAGATTCAGTATCATAAGATTGGAGAGTTTTCCCAAGCCTGCAGGAATTTCACCCTCCACGTAGTTGTCTGGAGATACAATTCTCGCAACTCAGTACAACTAGCAATTTCTGGTGGGAAAAAATCGTGCAAGTCTCTGCAACTTTTTTAGTTCCCCAATGTTGGATGATATTGTGTCACCAAGGTGCATATAAGGCAAATTAACAACGATAACTAGTCTGCTAACGGAATGAATGTATGACTCGATGGGAAAAACATCAATTTGTTATTTTATCTTTTACATTTTGTAGCGTTATAACCATACATTGTGGAGATTAAGAGATTTTTAGAAATGTCTCCACAATGGCCAAGACTTTGTTAATGAATTTGGAGACTTACGTGAGATGTTTCAACGAAACACCATAGATATTTTAGGGATCATGGATTTAGCTATGTACTTTGGATTCTCGCAATGGATATTAATGTGTTTTGGACCATGGATATTAATGATTTTATAATATGATTATTTTTCAAATGGTATTAAATTTAAATTTGAATTTTAATGTGTGAAATTTGTAATTTAAATTATGTATTTTGGATTTGATCTGAATTTTTAGTGATTGAATTATAGTATTTTTTTTAGTAATACCATTATAGTAAGCAAAGCATCCATGTGAACAAACCAATAAATGTAAATATGTGAAATGATATTTTTTGTGATTTTTCTTCTGTTCCTTTTATATTTGTAATCATTTTAGATTTTACATGTGTCTATGAGTTATTTACTTTGAACTTCAAACACTGTGAAAATAGTTAAGATTATGGGATGCAAATTGTGGATTAAATGTTTGGATAAATTATTATTCAATCACCTTATTTTTCTAAAATATAACTGTAACTTTTTACAAAATGCATGCAAGTATTGTCAAATCTTTTGTAGCACATGTGCAAAAAGTTGTAGAAATTGTTAAAAATGAATGCCTTTTAACATAATTATCATAAACATGATATAAGAGAAAGAAAATTGCTATAGAGAGATGCATTTGCAAACACTTTATACCTTTTTCATATTAAATATGTTATACTTATGTTTTCTAAAGCTAAATTGCATTTTACTCAAGTCCAACCATCAATAATGGATATTTATATATATGATTTTTCGCAGGCCACAAATTCTTCACCGTGAAAGGGTTTCGCTTTGGTTGGGATATATGCGAGAGGTGAAGATTGTAGTCGAGGAAGTATTTTGACAACCATGGATGGGTTTCACGTGGAGTTTGGCGCTTTGATTATGTTTTCTTTGGTGGCGGGTTTAGTGAATGCAGCTGGGGTTGTTAAAAGTAAGGGAGTGGTGTATAACCCTGTTAACTTCCCTATTGGAGGGGGTGCGGGTTTAGGTGGTGGTGGTGGGTTGGGTGGAGGTGGTGGTTTAGGCAGAGGTTCTGCTCTCGGTGGAGGTGGAGGTTTAGGTGGAGGTTTTGGTATGGGTGGCGGTGGTGGTTTGGCTGGAGATTCAGGTCTGGGCGGGGGTGTTGGTTCTGGTTAGGCCTTGGTATTGGTGGCAGAGGTGGCGGTGATGGGGTTGGTGTAGGTGGAGGAGTGGGAGTTGGTGGTGGCTTTGGTGGAGGATCTGGTCTTGGTGGTGGTGTTGGTGGTAGCTTGGGTGGTGGTAGTGTTGGAGGTATAGGTGGTGGCTTGGGAGGTCTCGGTTGTGTTGGTGGTGACCTTGGTGGTGGTGCTGGAGATGGTCTTGGCAGAGCGCTGAGAAAAAAAAATAGTTCCTTGATTTTTGGAAGTTGTGATGTGGGCATTTGGATCTTTTTGCAGCGAATGCGTCTAATATGAAAATAATATATAGCTAGAGTTAGTATAGGTTGTGTTTGCTAGTCTTTTATAGAGCAAGTGTACTGGATACTACTCTATTGTAAAGTGGTTTGTTGATCATAGGGGAGCTCGAGATTGCAGATATGTCTGCATGTGTGTTATGACGTTATATGGTATTTGTAATGTTGTTATGATTGTGACATAAATATCTACGTTTTTTTAAGAGAAAGTGTTTCACTTGCATTTCAATATCTTCACAGTGGAAGAATGCTCTTCATAGTCGCCTTACATTGGTGAAACGGGTAGGTCCATTAGCCAAAGGATATGTGAACATGCAACTGACATTAGACATGGCAGGTCCCGCACCTCTGCCCTAGCTGAACATGTGGAAAAAACTAACCATCATATCTGCATCGAAGAGGCTAAGGTCTTAGCCAGGATTGATCATTTTCATCATCGTAAGTTAAGAGAGGCCCTTGAAATTGAAAAAAGGCCCATAAATCTCAATAGGGATGACGGTTGGAATATAAGCAGGTGTTGGATCCCTGCCTTATATTCTTAAAATTTGATATTTATTTATTTTATTTTTTATATTTTTATTTATTTATTTTTTAATTAATTAATTAAATTTTATTTATATTTTTATATTTTTATTATTTTTATTTATTATTATTTTATTTATTTATGTTTATTTATTTATTTTTAAATTTTTTTTAGATTGACCTAAATTATTAATTTCAATATCTTACTAGCCGTTACGCTTTTATTTTATTGATAGAACTATTTTTATTTTTATTTTATTTTATTTATTTTTTATTTATTTATCTTAATTTTTAAATATTTTTTTTTACAATATAATAATATATAATTATAATTAAATAATAGTTGTATTTTGAATAATCGTAACGATATTAATAAAAATTAAAATTTGTTATAATAATTTTTATTTATAATTAAACTATTAATTTGAATAATCAAACTCGCCATTTCAATTTGTAATTGAATATTTAAATTATTGTAACTATTTTTTATATTTTTTATTTTATATATATATATATTTTATTTATTTATTTATTTATTTATTTTTATTTTTTAAGATAGACTTTCATGAAAATAGTATATAATTATATTATGATTTTTACCGAAAGAATTTCTACTAAATTAAAATAATATTTGTATTTTTAATAATTAATTAATAAAAATAAAATAATTTTTAATTAAACTATTTAATTGACATATAATAATGTTTATTTTCATTTTAATTTTTATTTAGTTATGTATTTATTTATTTTTATTTTTTAATTAAATTATTAATTTTAATATTCAAACTAGCTGTTGTTGATTTTTTAATTATTATATTATTAAAACTAACTGTTTTGGATTTCTTAGTCAAATTAGTTGATTCAAGCCGTTTTCTTTTCCTCTCCTACATCTATTTAAATTTAACGACTGATCTGATCTCTCCCCTAGTCTTGATGATGAACCAGCTGGTTCGAAACCCGTCAACTTTGTTCATGATAATGTGATTATTACCGAAAGATTTCTTCATATCTACAAAGTTTTATGAGACTTAACCTCCAACATCTAAACCATTTATTACGAAAAATTCTGTGGAAACATAAAAATGCATACATCTAAGAACTTAATTCAACTTGGAAAATCAACGTTGAAAATAGTAACACCATTAAAAAATAATACAATCTAAACTTAAAAAAATAAAATAAAATTAAAAACATGACGGACGATTCATCTATTTAACTACCAGATTCCTCCACTCATCCTTTCGGCTTTACTTTGCACCTCTCGGTGCAATGGCTAGTTATTATCATATTCTACATTTCTACTTTTCTATTTTACTTTTTCAGATGCTTGGTGACATCAGCATATTCATTATGTTTCATTTTACTTTTCTAGATGCTTGGTGACATCACATTCATTGCGTTTTATGTTCCTCACTTTCTTTATGCACCTCACATACACTTTCGTGGGTTTGAATATTGAAACCGCTTAACTTTTATCAACCAATTCACTTTGGTGGGTTTGGAAACACATGGGTTTCATCCAAATTTTACAGTTGGAGGGCCAGCCACTTTGCTATAAAAGTTTGCAGGCAGAAAATGGATCGAGTGCAAATAAAATGAGGTTATGAAATTCTTCATTTTGACTGTATTTTGATTTGGGTAAATTCAAGGATACGCAGGAAATGATGCAATTGTGGATGGTAAAGTCTGTTGGGTGGTTGAGATGGCTATTTGGCCTCGCTTCAGAACAGTTTGAGGTAAACGAAACAGTAACAGATTCCGTTAATTTATCAGCTGATTTGGGAATCACCTGCGTAAGTAATTTAGCAGTTTTTGCTGTTATTTTGATTTGAGTGGGTGTTTCCAAGGATTGGCATGAAAGCCTATTCATCAATCAGCACCTGATTTTAAAACTAGTTGCTGATGGGGATGGCTGTTTACATGTCTGTGTGGTAATATGTCATAATCTAACAAAGCCTTGTCCGAGAGACCCTGTTATGCTTTGGAAAGTGATGGTTTTGGAAATAGTGTGCATTGTACCAAGCATAGCTGGAACTTTGGGTATAAGGCTTTTGGGAGATGGATATATGGTGAGATGCAAGATCTAAATTGGATGAATCGGGACTTATTTTCTCAGTTAAATGCACAGAAATGCGTTACATATCCGGGAGGTATATGGTTGAAAGTCTTTGGAATAGGTATTAAAATTTTTCAAAATCCATTGAATTTAAAAGTTCTAATCCAGAATGAATCAAATCTAAAAATAATAAAGCCAAAGGAATCAGAGTAATGGCTTCAGATGGCTTGGAAAAGTACATAGCGCAAAGTGAACAACAGTTCGGAGAAGGATACAAAACAACATTGCTTCCTCAATAGTGTCAACTTCATGGTAAGCGCTGGTTTAGAGTGGATGGTTTCTGTAGCTCTTTGTTAAAAGAAACTAGGAATACAATATTATACTTCGGACAGTAGAGGGTGCGGGTTTTCTGCCTGTGCATTTCTAATACCCGAGAGGTACTCTTCTAGGCCTAAGAACCTTCTTCTCTATAGCAGATTTTGTCAAACTTGATTTTGTCTATTAACTGGTCTTTCAATATTACATTTGAAGGATGCGTTGGCAAATGGATTATGATATACACTCCATGACATCTTCTAACTCTTGATTTCTTGTGATAATAGCAGTTACTGTTATTTGTTTGGACATGTACACTTTGCATTTGTATTTGGGCAGATTTTATTGTATAATCGACTCACACTTATACCATGGTGTATCTTCTCTCAAGAGTAAGAGAAGCAATAAAAGAATGACTTTCAGCTTGTAATATAAAATATTTAGTTTGAATGAGATATACAGTTCATTTATATAATTTCTTTGCATCATGTGAGGATTGAAGTAGTATTTCTTATGAGTGGTTTACTATTGTTATTTGAATCTGAGATCAATGAGTTTCAGCTTGCAATATAAAACTGTAAGGGATGTACGGTTCGTTTATATCATTTCTGTGCATTTTCACTTGATTGAAATAGTTTTTTTGCCATTACCATTTGAATCTAAGATCAGAAGAACCGAATTCATTAATAAAAACCTGACATGGTATCAGATAATGTGAATACTCTAATGCCCCCAAATCAGCAGCAGCACCAACACATAGTTTGATGTGTCAAGATTAGGCAGAAAAATTCTGCTTCAAGTTGCAATATAGATACTCTGACTTCACAGTTTAGTAGTATATTTTAAGCTCGATTCCCGTTATTTTTAATTTAAATATCTATGATACATATTTGGATAAATCGAAATCGATAGATTGAGAGTTGGTCCTGGACATGCCTTTGAAGTGTATCATTTGAATATCTATTTGCAGTATCTGAGCATAGAAATTTTCTGTGTGTATCTGAGTATAGAAATACAATGAAAGCACAGAAAAAAGGAAAGAGGGACAAGTTAAGGCATTCAGAAAACTTTGGTGGGCATGAACTCACAGTAATCTAGGCCTAACATACTTCTACAGACTTAATGCTCATTTTTATTTTTCTCATGCTGGATGGCTTCTGAGAATTTTCTACTCAGATTGCTTAATAAATAAAAAATGTTATTTCTTCCTGGAGCAGCTGAGGTTGCCGTTTACACAATAACCAGGGTTAGGAATCGTCAAATAGAGCACACAACTATTAAATGGAAGCACACAATTTTTAAATATACAAACACAGAAAAACTCAAATATGCACGACCAGCACTTCTATTGAAATGTAGATTTATGAATTTACATGCATATATCTCAATGGACTTCATCTACTATAATAAAAACAGTGGCCAAATAAATTTTTTCTTCAAATACTAAATTGGAATTGGAAGGGCCTTTGCTCTAAAGTCTCAGCCAAGTTTACAATACTTTAAAGAAAGATCTAAAACAGATGGTGTTTCACCCAAGTTTCATTTCACTGCTGCAAAGGTCTTCCCCTGCTCCACTTTATTCCTCTTTCTTTTCCTTCTATTCTACTCTCCTCTACTACTATTTATCTCTCATCTTTCTGTCCTTGCTCTTTTTTCTTCCCTTCTTCTCTTATGGTCCACTTTATTCCTCTTTCTTTTTCTTCTATTCTACTTTCCTCTGCTGCTATTTATCTGTGTCCATGCTCTTTTTTCTTCCCTTCTATTATTCTCCGTGAGGCAAACCAAAACCAACTGCCCACCCACTCCTTCCAAAACCTCTGGATGCAAAATTTAGATGCCTCTAAACGTGCTCAACGCCTTCTTTTTTAAGAAAAGAGGATCAGCATTCCAAACACCAAATGTCCTTTCAGATTTTAACATGGAAAAATCTAGAGGTTAAATTTCAGCCATGGGCTAATTTTGTATGTTTTATTCCAAAAAAAAATATGCACAGGATATATGATGAGATGCAAGATCTAATTTGGATGAATATGGGAATTGGGACTTATTTTCTCGGTTAAAATGCACAGAACTGTGTTTGACATACCAGGGAGGTATATGGTTGAAAGTCTTTTGGAATAGGTGTTAAATTTTTTCAAAATCCATTGGATTTAAAAATTCTAAACCATTATGCCTCGGGAAAGCTGCTGATCAGATATAAAGATAACAAAGCCAAATGAATCAGAGTAGTGGCTTCAGATGGCTTCGAAAAGTACATAGCGCAAAGTGGACAACTGGTCAGAGAAGGATACAAAACAACATTGCTTCCTCAATAGTGTCAACCTCATAGTAAGCGCTGGTTTAGAGTGGATGGTTTCTGTATGTCTTTGTTAAAAGAAACTAGGAATACAAGATTATACTTCGGACAGTAGAAGGTGTGGGTTTTTTGCCTGTGCATTTCTAATGCCCAAGAGGTACTCTTCTAGGCCTAAGAACCTTCTTCTCTATAGCAGGTTTTGTCAACTTGGTTTTCTCTATTAGCTGGTCTGTCAATATTGCATTTGAAGGAGGTGTTGGCGAAAGGTTTATGATATACACTCCATGCCATCCTGTAAACCTTGAGTTCTTGTGATAATAGCAGTTACTGTTATTTGTTTGGACATGCACCGTTTGCATTTGTATTTGGGTAGATTTCAGTGTCTAATCGACTTACACTTGTAGTTGTACCATGGTGTAACTTCTCTTAATACTAAGAGGAGCAATAAAAGAAAGACTTTGAGCTTGCAATATAAAATATTTAGTTTGAATGGGATATGCAGTTCATTTTACATCATTTTACATCAGTTCATACTTGAAGTAGTATTTCTTCTGAGTGGTTTACTATTGTCATTTGAATCTAAGATCAATGAGTTTCAGCTTGCAATATAAAGTTGCAAGGGATGTACAGTTCCTTTATATCATTTTTGTGCATTTTCACTTGATTGAAATAGTATTTTTAACCATTGTCATTTGAATCTAAGATCAGAGGAACCAAATTCATTAATAAACATCTGACATGGTCTCAGATAATTTGAATACTGTAATGCCCCCAAATCAGCAGCAGTACCAACACATAGCTTAATGTGTCAAGATTATAAAGAAAGATTCTGTTTCAAGGTGTAATAGAGATAATCTGATTTCACACTTTAGTAGTATATTTCAAACTCGACACCTGTTACTAATTTAAATATTTATGATACATATTTGGCTAATTCGAAATCGATAGACTGAGAGTTGGTTCTGGACATGCCTTTTAAGTGCATCATTTAAATATCTATTTGCAGTATCTGAGCATAAAATAAAAATGAAAGCACAGAAAAAGGAAAGAGCGACAAGTTAAGGCATTTAGAAAACTTGGGTGGGCATGAACTCACAGTAATCTAAGCGTAACATACTTCTACAGACTTAATGCTCATTTTTATTTTTCTCATGCTGGATGGCTTCTGAGAATTTTCCACTCAGATTGTCTTAATATAAAAAAATGTTATTTCTTCCTGGAGCAGCTGAGGTTGGCATTTAAACAACAACCAGGGTTACAAATCATCAAACAGAGGACACAGCTATGAAATGGAAGCACGCAATTTTTAAATATTCAAACACATATGGAAAAATCAACTTTGCACAACGACCACTAATATTAAACTGTAGATTTATGAATTTACTTGCGTATATCTCAATGGACTTCATCTACTGTATTAAATACATGGGCGAAAGATTTTTAAATTGGAAGGGCATGTTGATCTAAAGTCTCAGCCAAGTTTACAATGCTTCAAAGAAGAATCTAAGACATATTTTATTTCATGCAGGTTTCATTAATACTATAAAGAAGAATCTACGACAGATTTTGTTTCACCCAGGTTCCATTTCACTGCTGCAAAGATCTTCCCCTGCTCCACTTCTTATTCCTCTTTCTTCTCCTATTCCATTCTCCTCTGCTTCTATTTATCTCTTTTTCCTTGCTCTTTTTCTTCCCTTCCTTATTTTCCATGCGAAAAACCAAGTGTCTAGCCACTCCTTCCAAAACCTCTTCTAATGATTTGTTCCAACTCTTCTGAGATCCAAGAGGCTTCTTCTTTCTTCCAAACCCTTGCCTTTCCATGTAGCTAAATATTCTTTCTTCCAAACCCTTGCCTTTCCATGTAGCTAAATATTCTTTCATTCTCTAGATTTTGATCCTTCCAAAAAACATCTATTTCAATACTTTTGGGATATCATCTCTTTCAGGCTCAAGGATTTGCTCTTTCTAATTAATGAATACTCATCTTCATCCACCATGCCTTCATGGAACTCATACAAATCAGCAGCCATGTTAAAGGTTGGCCACATATTCAAACTCATAGAAATCAGCAACCATGTTAAAGCTTGGCAAGATATCCAAACCCTCAAGTAACTCGAGCATATAATCAATATGAGAAATCTTTCCAACATATGGCAAGGACCCATCTTCTTCTTCATTTTCAACTAGAGCTGGGAACCACCCTCATACTTAGCCTATTTTGCTATTCAAAACCAGCATAGTCATCATCAGACCTATAGGTAAAAAGCAAGAATAAGAGAATTAGTACAAGCAGTTAACAAATTCATATACAATCCTAAAAATAGTTCAGCTAATAGCAGAAAGTTGAAAATCTACGTTGATATACCCGACATCATCCCTGTCCAGGAGATTTCATCTCGTTCAAGCATTTTGTCAAAGACTTTGGGGTGCATTCTCCATAAAAACCAGATTTTACATATGCTTTGATGGGACTCTTCTCTTTGGGATTGATTTGGTCAAATGATCATTTTCAATAACCTTGGTGTAAACACATTTTTCCTTTGGCAAGGCCCTTTTATCTATTCATTTTTCCAAAAGCCGTGCATAGGTTTTGTAATCTGCCTAAATGCCTTGTTGGTAGTTCATGTTTATTAAGTGGCGTTGTCTACCAAGACATCAAATTCGCTTTGACAGCCAAAATTTACTGGAATCTCGTCATTTTTTTACAAAAAAGTCTTGATAGTGGGAGTGCTTAATCCTATTTTTGATGGTGGAAATGGATTCAGCACTATCAAAAACGGCTGGGCACCCAAAATCTTGAAACTTGACACCTGTAACCCGGAATTCCAAAAATTTCCACTGAAATTTTATCAAAATCATGCCAGAATTTTCATGGTTTTCCGGGATAATTTTACGCCTACTTAGACTACGGTTTTACTAACTTGTCACCGCTTTCAATGCAATCTCTAATGGTAGCTTGAGCACAAAAATCACTGAACCTGGTCCCAAAACCAATAGATAAATGCAACTTGTTCGACATTGCAGGGATGGCCAATGTTTATGTGATTTTAATATGTTATTAGCAGTTACATGGGTTTGATTTTAGACTTTTGTGATCCATATTGACCAAAACTTAATGATGTGATTAATCCGAAATACAATCTCATAAGCTATGTGGGTTGTGAAGTACATATTTGCACATTATTTTCCATAAGATACCCAAACCATGAGAAACCATGCCATAGAATGTTCAAAGCTAGTTTTGGATATTCCTCCAAATCTATCAAGAAGGTCTCTTGGTATGAGATGACCTTACAAGATGTTTAGCAACAAGAGGTTTCAAGGAAGCGGGCAAAGGAGTTAGACTTTGAGGACAATTTCAGATAAAGTGACAAGGAACAATTATAGTTAAAAAGAAGCAACCATAGCAGCAAATGTAGTTCTATGATCAAAGTTAGTTTCAGGGAAACTAAAGTTTAAAAACCTTGGCGAATCTCACAAGTCCATAGTATGCAAGCTCTAAAATGTTTGGTGGTATTTTTGTAAAAATATTCAAACTTCTAATAATTTTATATAGTCTATGTCTAAAATTTTGGCAACTTTTAAAGTAAAATAATTTTATGTTATAAAATTTGCGTGAATCATTTTTAGAAAAAATGGAAATTAACGAATATTATTTTTGTAAAAATCATGGAAAATTAGCCCACTTGCAATTATTAGCCCCTAAAATTTTCCCTAGAACTTAGTTCCAGGGGCAGAAATACCTCCCTCTCGAAGAGTGAGTGTTGATGTTTGTAGCTCGAGGAGGTACTTCAGCATAGGCCTGGGTGTCTAAGTTTGTAGAAGTTGCCCAAAGTCTCCTTAGACACTTGCTCTAGTGTGAGCAAGTTTCATTTGTAACTTAATCTAACTTAGGAAAAACCCATAATTGTTATGTTGGCTTATTGAGCTAAAGAAACATTATAAATATTAAAGTATTTACTTTAGTAATTATAATTTAATCTCAACCTTTATTTTTAAGTGAAGCAAGATCTAATCTCGGGCATCAATCACTTTGAAGATGAGGGTTAGGGATTTAGCTCAATGTAAAGTTATAAAAACATGGCTAAGGAGAAGGAGAAGACACATCAGACAACAACACAAGACTAAGAGATTCATCTTAGTGAGAAGTGTAATACTCTAGTGTGTTGGGCCCGAGGAAGGGAGGCAACAAGGAGATCCATATCAATCAAGAGGGGCTCGATAAACTGGATCAGATCTGGGGTTGTACATGTATTTCCTCAGCTGGGCCATTATTCTATGACATGACACCAAGTAAGTTCTGAATCAATTTAATGATGAACTTATTTGATTGGGTAGAATTTGTGTGTCATTTTTATGATATTGGCTATGTTTTTGCTTCCATCGATTTAAGTTGAGAACCTAGTTGTGTGTCCATTCAATAGATCTGTGATCTGCTAGGTCAATGGATTGCCAGGTGCTAAGTTTGTAGGAGAATTAACATGACAAATATCCTTAGCTCCTATAATTTCTTATGCCTTTATGAAAAAAGCACTATAATCAATTGAAGCTAAGTGGGCCATGAAATTCCTTCTAGATTAAAACCCTTGTATGCTTCAATATTTTTTAACTAAAAAGGATTCAAAAACTTACTAGATCTCAAACAATGAGACAATATTTTAATTGAAATGTCAACAACTATAAAAGGTAAAGAAATATATTGACACTTTCTTTTCTTATCGAATAAAGAAGACCAAACTTTATATTGTCCTTAGACTTTAGCAAGAAAACATCTATTGAAGACAAAATGGGAAAGGAGAAAAGATTTCCCTTTAAAACCAAAGAGTATGATATGAGTGAGTTCTTCTTCTTATACATGAATTCTCTTCCTAGCTAGAAAATATAATGTTGCCTTTGTGAGTCTTTTGGTCTCTACTCCAATGAGCATGCATCTAAAATCCTTGACAAATAAATCTTGAACTTGGTAAAAATGGAACGGTCATTTGTGTCTCCATAATGTGGGGTACCATAATTGAACTAGGTCATCATCAACATTAATAGTGCCCCTTGGGAGCATGCCTTAAAATTTATGACAATAGAATAAAGAAAAGACTAGATATGAGGTCATGAAGTACCTCTTAGGCTTGAACTGGAAAATATTTTAACAAACTCTTTCCACCAAGTTGAGGATCAAGGAAAGAGATTGCCTCGAAATGTTTAAGGACTCTATCCAAAGTTGGTAGTTGCAACATTCTTTAGAATTTCTTGGCATTAAAAGAACATGATTTATTCCACTTACCTTGACTTGAATCATCTTATGTTTAGAATCAAATCTACTTGTATACGAGGAAACAAGTTCTCTAACGTCAAATCATTTTGGCATGCAACTAGCCTTCTCTATACTGAAAGTCTAGACTTTGTTAGTAAGATTATGCTCTAGAGATATAATTTTATAATACCACTTATAAGCTATAGACCATTGAAAGTCTCTTATTTAGTGAGCTAAGGAGTTAGCGGTATCTCTACAAAATACTTATTCCTTCTTTCTATTCACCATCTTCACTTTTTAATGGTCTTTGGTATACGTATGAGGATTATTGATACAAATCATGTTTTCTCCCCTATAGGTATTCAAGAGACCATTAATAATCCTTAATGAACCATATTTTCAATGTGTACACTTGCTCCACTATGCATGCAAAACCATTAGTAGTAATTGTCATTAGTGTAAGGAGGATTTATGGGAAAGTGTGATAGTTAATTCTAATTTACTTCGGACAATTGTCTTTATCTTGTGGAATGTGAACTATAAATGCAAAATAAATCACCTTGCGAATATAAATCGTAAGGCCACATAGTGGGAAATTGATATTGGATGTTTGAAGGATTTAAAATTTGGCTTGTAGAGGTGCAAAATATGTAGAGGATACAAAGTGCAGAGACAATGGGAGACGTGGAGGGTATGCAAGAAGTAGAGTGAGTCAAAATAATGTTTCTTCGTATACCAACAAAAGAGAATCAAGAAATCGACTAAGTGTATAAGTATCAAGAAAGAAATGTGGGGGAGGGGTATGATATGTGGATTGCGAAATGCAAAGGAGAGTAAGGTGGGAAGACAAACAAACTTCCATTGGCATCTACATGAAGTATTACTATTATTTCAAAAAAGATAAAGTAAAACTTTGAAACATAAAAAAGTATTAATAGTTTCTGATATCCTTTCAAAAATATGTAACTTAATTTGTTACATCCTTGCCAAGAAATCTAACCTTTGGAGTATCGTGGTCTAGGAAGAATATTTTATACTATATAGAGTTTGTGTAGCTTACATGTTGCAAATGAAATACTTTTAAAAGAAACAAAATTTTTAAATTCACGTTTTATTACCCCAGGAAATTGAAAAGTGGATAGCGTGATGATCAAACACAACGTCCTCCCCAACCACTTGAGTATGTCGAGCTGATCCGGATTTATGCAGGAACACAACAGAATAAACATATAACCATAAATACAGAGATGCAGCGGAAATAACACTTCATTTTAGTGTGTCGTGGCAGAAATTTGTGACGGAATGGAAATACAAAATAGTTAGAGACAACACAGTGGCTATCTGCAGAGAAGAGATGTGACCTCTGAGAACTCAGGCTAGTTACACAATGAGGCTCGAGGGCCTATTTATTATTGAGAAATAATGGAGAACCCTAAACATCCAAAAACCTAACCCTAGGAGATGAAGCGCCAAAACTATGGGCCCCGTTTGGGTAAATTGGTGTTTCAACTTCCCAGGGACGTAACTTTGGCATACTATCTCCGTTTGACGCACATGATACATCATTAGAAAGCTCTATCCGAGGAATACAACTTTCAGGGCAAATTTGATGATCAAATTTGCTGGGCAAACGATACCCCAAAAACGTCGTTTAGGGCCTCAAAACGGCTCCGGAAGTTCAGGACCCGAAAAACTGCTAAAAATAGTAAGTTATGCCGAAACTGAAAAACTGAAAGAGACAATGGCGGGGGCCCAAGTGGAATAGGCGGGTGGCCACCAATATCCACCTGGATCATTCCTCCCCCCTTAGGAAGCAATGGTCCCCATGGCATTAAGTTCCTCCATGAGATGAGGAAATTTCTGCTGAACTTGGTCCCTGGTGAACCACTTTCCTTGGTGCAGGAGTTGGCCAGCTTTGACAACCCGATACAGTTGGATCCTCTGTTGGCGAGTGTTCTTAATTTTCATGTCCATGATACAATCTGTGGTGGCATGTTCCATGCAGTCTGGGTTTAAATCTGTTGGTGTGAGTTGTTCTGCAATGTCCGAAGTGTCCAGTAGAGGTGGGAAGTAAGGATGAAGGCGATCCACATTGAAGACTGGGTGCAGACCAAGGAATGGTGGAATACTAAGCTCAAAAGAATTGTTCCCTACAGCCTTGGTGATGGTGTACGGCCCGTATCGGAGCGGGCGAAGCTTGCGGTGAGGTCCAGTGAGGCGCTCCTTCTGCAAATGCAGCCATGCTTTGTCGCCCACCTGGAAGTTGTGTGGCACCCGGTGTTGATCATGGCGCTGCTTGTACTTCGCATTGGCTCTGTCCAATATATCATGAACTTGTTGGCGGATGTGTTGAATGCGCTCGATGAAGCTACTTGCTTTGTCAACTTCAGACTGGACATGAGCTGAATCGGCCTGAGCAGCTGCAAATGGCATGGCTACGTCAATGGGACATAGTGGCTGGAATCCCAAGCCCACCTGAAAGGGGCTATGGCCAATTGAACTGTGGAGAGCCCGATTATAACTATGTTGTACATAAGGGAGGTTCTCGTCCCATGTGCGTGGATGCTTTGAATTGTACATGCGCAGAATGTGTACAATCATTATGTTGACGACCTCTGTCTGGCCATCTGTTTGGGGATGGAAAGCTGTGGACTTGGTGAGCTTGGTATCCAACATCGACTAGAGGCTGGACCAAAATGTGCTGAGGAACCTGCTATCCTGATCTGATATGATAGACTGTGGGATCCCAAAGTGCACCCACACTCGTTCAAAGAAGAGTTTAGCAGTGGCTTCTGCTGTGATATTCTTCTTGCAGGCCGCCATAATGGCCATCTTCGAGAATATGTCGACGACCACAAAAACACAGTCATTTCCCTGCTTAGTAGAAGGCAGGCCCGACATGTAATCCATGGAGATGGATTCCCAAGGTCGACTAGGGGTAGGTAGAGGAGTATATAGGCCTTGCTGCTTGATGGTCGGTTTGGCAATGGCACAAGCAGTGCAGGATCTGATGTGCTTCTCGACATCCTTTCGAAGGTTCGGCCAATAGAAATACTTCTGCAGGATTGCTACTGTTTTCTCGACCCCGAAATGCCCAGCGACTCGACTGTAATGTGCTTCCCATATCATCTTGGCACGCTCGCTTGAAGGAACACAAAGGTGTCCCATGTGACATAAAAGTGCATCTTGGAGGTGAAAATTTGGAACTTGTGCACCCCCCAAGAGTGCCTTGTAAGTTTGGCCGAATTCTGGGTCACTCTCATAGAGAAGCGGCCAATCAGAAGTCTCGTGCCCACAAGAGTTGAGCACAGTGGTGAGCGCCACGATCGGTGGTCGACTGAGGCAGTCTGCAACATGATTGGTGCTACCCTTCTTGTACTTGATGTTCAAATGAAACTGTTGCAGATATGTGGACCACTTCTGATGGCGATCATTCTGCAACTTCCATTGTGTCTGTATGAACTGCAGGGGCCGGTGGTCGGTGTGGATGATTGTTTCCTTCCCCAAAATGTAATGCTTCCATTGTCGACAGGCTTGCACAATGGAATACATTTCTTTGTCATAGGTGGGATACTTGCGAATTGTCTCAGAAAATTTCTCACTTTGATATGCCACTGGATGTCCTTGTTAAGTAAGAACTGACCCAATAACATAGTCAGAGGCATCTGTCTCGATCTCAAATGGCTGCTGCGAGTCTGGAAAGGTGAGCACTGGGGCAGAACAGA